>UZAN01040606.1:17303-30954 GCA_900618425.1 Echinostoma caproni
CCACGAACGCGCGGTTTCCGGGTTAGACCTCTTATTCATGAGTTACTAAGTTAATAGCACTTGGTTTGCAACCAAGAAAAACAAATCACGTACTACAACTCCGAAATCAACCTACTTTTAGAAATTTGATGGAAGAACTCATGTGATGATGGATGAGCAAAGAGGATTCAATGAAAAGGCTTTGAACACCAACTCCACGGTAGGGATATGTTTACCGAAATGCGTTTGGGAATTAGGATGATTGTATGTATTCTTTGATCTGACCACGGTGTTACGTTTGTATTTCAAACTGTGTAATCTCGGACCCGTAGACCGCTAGCAAAGTGGAAAAACCGTATACAGGGTAGGATAGGTTTATTATGACTCATTCACCATCAATCGTGTCAAGCGTATGATCAACAAAGCAGGAAATGGAACTAACAGCCAATCAGGATCGGGCCCATGTCGACCGGACAAATGCGTGAGGCTGATCGATGTGAATAGATATCAATCGATAACATCGGTGGAACGAGCAAATTAATGATGTGCAGGTTGGCAGAACGTACGCACTTAAGCCGCAGGTGCGTATGCAACACACGGTCTTCTTATAAACTTCAGTTGGCTTCAATGTTCCGTAATATTGGCGAATCAAAATGTTTCAATGAGAGCCCAAATGGTACCAGCTGACTTAATGTGTGTACCCGATTTCCAAAAGACCAGTGAAGCCACTCAGCACTTCCCTTTAACAACTAGTTCGGTTCGGAATATTTCCAACTGAGTGGTTAGTGCGTAGGTACTCAAAATGAGATGATTACAACAAGCTTATAAATGGAAATTTTCCCATATTACTGCATGTATAGAAAATAAACTGGGTATAATAATTTGCTTGATGGCTCACTGAGTAGTACGTCTGGGTTCTGCCTGTGAGGTCCCGGGTTCGCGATCCTCAACTGGAGTAGTGGATTCGCACTGTTAATGAAGTATACTTTCCTCTTCTTTGGCATACGATGGAATTTATTACAACACAGCGTCAGCCATTGGTAATCCAGGTGTACCTTATATATGAGGTTGTTTAGTGAATTCCACTCGACGAAGTTATTTACTGTTGTTTAGCAGATTGAAAGTTTTTATGTCAAGGGTGTGAAAAGTTCAGTAGCCTCGGTGGGATTCGAACCTACGCATGGACACCACCTACGCTTTTGTACGCGCACGCTCTACCAGCTGAGCTACGAAGAGATAAGTGCTATCGGTGCGGTCTCGTTGTAGCTCAGCCGGTAGAGCGTGCGCTGTACAAAAGCGTGGGCGGCGTCCATGCGTGGGTTCGAATCGCACCGAGGCTACCGAACTTTTCAAAATCTTAACATAAGAAGTTAATTACGTTTACAACGCTAGTGTGTTGTGATTTTGCCCTTCTGAGTATCCCGTTACATATCTAGTCTGAATAATTGCACACAATACAATTTCAATACCGCAGCTAAAAAGAGTAATTGGCCAAAGTCAAAGTCAAAGTTTTATTATGGGAATAGCTTACAAGCTGGTGCTTCTCTTGTCCCATAGGATGTTTACACAGATGAATCGTTATACATCTAAAAAGGAGTCGCATAGAGATCCGGGTAGAAGATAGAGAATGTAGGCTACAGTGAATTTCCGTTTGCCTTCAGTGTACGAATGTGAAGTGTGCTAAGGTTTTGTCGAGTCTCTGCTTGAAAGATTCAGTAGTGGGTGCACAAACGACACGAGATGGAAGGGCGTTCCAAGATTTGCATGCTCTGACTGCAAAAGACTGGCGCCGGCAATCCAGTCGAGACTTTGGAATCATTAGTTTGAAACGATGTCCGCTTAGATGTACATTGTTCGATAACATGAGAAGCGATCGACACGGATGGTTTGGGTTCTTCGTATTTGATACCAAAAATCAAGTCTCCTCGAGTTCGGCGATACTGAGCGGAATATAGTCCCAATGATCGCAACAAAATCAAGTCTACTCGAGTTCGGCAGTACTGAGCAGAATATAGTCCCAATGATCGCAATCTGTCCTCGTATGACAGGTATCGGAATCCCTTGACCATCTTGGNCCATCTTGGTGGCCATCCTTTGTGGACGCTCAAGCATCTTGTGATCACCTTGAAGCCATGGACTCCAAGCTTGGATGGCGTACTCTGTATAGGGTCGAATGTACGCTGATAGCAAACGTGGGGATAGTGATGATTCAAACCGGCCAAAGACTAGCCGAAGTAAGCCGACATTCTTCATAGCAGCAGACGAAGCCTTAGCACAGTTGTTGGAGCAGCTTAAATCCTCCAGAACAGCAATACCTAAGTCCTTTTTGCTAGAAGTATGTCTTAGCTGCTGGTCCCCGAGGAAACACGAGAATTTCCGCTTGTGGCGTAGGGATAGGACTTTGCATTTAGAAACACTAAATTCAATGTCGTTCTCCTTAAACCATTGCTAAGCTGCGTTGAGTAATTCCTGAAGTGTTTGAGAGCCCTCTGGTTCTGTTACTGTGTTCCAGATCTTGGCGTCATCTGCAAACAGTATTGTTTTTGAACCTGACACTTTCGGTAGATCATTTACGAAGGCGAGGAACAGACGGGGACCGAGTACGGACCCTTGTGGAACACCGCGGGTGGCTTTGATGGGTCCGGATATAGAATCAGAAACACGAACTGATATGGTTCGTTGATCGAGGAATGCTTTGATCCACTCAAATGCAAAATCTCGAACGCCATAATTATAGAGCTTCTGCAGTAAAATTTTGTGATTCACTCAATCAAATGCTTTCACGAAGTCGAGATAAATAACATCCACCGCATCCCCTTCATCAACTGTACTGGTCCAACTGGTCCATAGCTGTCATCACCATTACGTACTCATCACCGATGAGAAGGAATTCGCTACCCAGTCAATAGTCTGACTGGGCAACTTTGCTAACCCCGAACACCTACACCACTTTCCGCAGCAGCTCCACCACCACCTCCACCACCTCCACCAAAATTACCACTGTTTTGCCAAGTTTCCTCATCATCTTGTGCGGTTATATTGATCAACTTTTCTTGTGTATCCAGACGTGATGAGCGCAACATGCCATGTATTGACCAGTTAAGTACCAAATTGTCGGTGTGGATAAAAACACAAGGAATTGCAAACCCGATAGTTTCATCTGATAGCTGTCTCTGAAAGACTGGTGTATTTTTTTTGTTAAACCGTTCCTGGTTGCGTGAATTTGACTTCTTTCATGTATAAACACTCATTTTCTGCGAAGTGAATTAGTGTCCAATGCGGTGGGATGTCTGCTACGCTTTTATAGCCTAGTTCGCGCACCGCTCCAAAGTGCCACCGAGAATGGTTTACCATTTTAGTCTGTGTCGTCTAATTCCCCGATACTATCAGTATACCAGTGGCTTCATTCACCTAGATGCTGCACAGATAGCTCTCAACGAATAAAGTGCTGAGTTCTTTTTCTTTTTTCTTTCCATTTTACTTCATTTTATTTAATTTAAAAAGATTCAATTTTCAGCAAAGGGAAGCGGCCAATCAAATGGCTGCCACTCAACACACAATGGGGAAAGTTAGGCGGTGGTGGTGGGATTCGAACACACATCCCCCAGAGTGATACTTCGGTGACGTTACCACCGGGCCACCACCGCCATCACCGATCATTATCACATTGATACTCATTATTTCCTATGAGCACCTTTATTAAAAATTTCAAATAAATTAATCCATAGCGGTCATTCGAAGCATCTCACACTATGCAGTGCTGTTCATCACGATCTGTTTATGACCGGGCAACTTGGTCCCATAGGTTGCGGTTGCGGACCTCAAAATCAATTCAATCAATGATTAGAGGCACTCAGGGAAAGGACTGAAATTTGTATACGGGGAATCTCATACATCTAATGAATTTTGTTCATTAAAGTAGTTTAACTGTCTTCTTACGTCCTGACGCCCGTAGTGTTATCAAGTTTCTACTTCTTTCGTAAACTCTTCGAACATTTTTGGACCAAAAAGAACCAAAAAACCGTTATCACCGCACGAACATGCAGATGAATGAATGCAAAAACTGAACACTTCAATTACTCGATAAAATCAAACTGAAAAATGAACGGATATTTTGAATTTATTGAAATTACCTGCAATCCTACAGAAACTTTTGTATCCGAGTATGCAGCTTTTAGTGCTTATTTTGATACGTTCTTCATCCAAAGTTGCTCGGGGCAATGCAATTTGATTTAATTTGATAAGGCAAATTTGTTGTGCATAGAGAAGATGAAGGCGGAACTGAAAAGCTGAGAAACACCACTGTACAGCTGTTTTTACCTGGTTGGGTCTCATCGGTAGTGCGAATCCATCGACCCAACTGAGGATCGAACCCGGGACCTCACAGGTAGTCAAACACAAGCATGCTCCCCCTCGGCCAGCTGACAGCAGAACAGACCGTTTTTTTTAATTTTCTATTTACACGATATAGCAAAACCCATCTTTGCGAGCTTGGTGTGGGCATGGCGCTTCACTCATCTCAACACTAGCCTCCGGGTTTATGACTTGGTTGGAAACTTTCATACCCTGATTAATTGTTGCATTTGCTCTATACACAATGAATTCCCTCTATGACAATGTAATTCAAAACAAACAATAAGTATTAATCAATTTTTAAAAAATTGTCATGGATCATAGAATATTAATGGTCGGAAAGAACTAAAACTCTGAAACCCCACGTATCAAATTTCCCCAATTTCTTCAGCAGTTAAACCACGAAATTGTTTTATAATCCACAGTTTGGAAAATTAGCAAAAAAGGATTACACAGCAGTCTCATCTGCGACTGAAGCATTCATTTTCATCATCATCATGTGCGATGCTCACTATTACGTCATAGAGAGTCTGGAGCACGTGCCATCCATCCAATCCATCTATCTATCCATCCATCAAAGACAAATCAATCGCCTACTTGCATGCGTTGCTTCCCGTGCTCTGATGCTGTTGCTTGCCTGTCTACCTGCCTGCCCGATCCAATCGAGTGACATGCCCGCTGTGCCGATTGTCGTGTATGTTCATGTGGTTTGAACAAAAGAACAGATACCGCTTGAGTGACAGGCGGCAAAGAAAATTGAGAAAATAAGAAACAGGCGAGCTCAGGGATAAATAACGAGGGGTCTGGTTGCACGAATATCTATGTGGCATACATTCCATTTCACCTGTTCGCCGAGCTTGACAATTTGTTTGCAAACGTTTCATCACCAGCCGAGGTGACATCATCAGTGTTTGTGAAGTGGCAGTGTTCTGCATACATTGCTAGGCTCTGTCACAACTCTCATCCCGATCCGGTTGACCCTTGTCGTTCTTTGGGTGGATCGGTTCCCGAAATCCGTGATCGATCGGAATATGACAGCCAAATTTCTCTGGTTTCCTGATCTATCACATATAAATGTATGTGTGTGGAGTTTACCCAGAATCCAATAGGATGCATTTTGAATCTACCATCGCCATCATCTGATGGTCATTCAATTACAGTATAGAAGTCCAACAAGCTTAAAATATTGCTTAATGAATTCCAATACATCGATGTGAACGAGACGGGAAAGTAGATAGCTTTAGAAAACCCAGGGAGCAAAGAAAATGTCAATAAATAAATTTATCGATCTCCTGGGTGTTCAGCCCATCAGGGAATCCGGATAAATATCGTGTAGGATTTGGTTCTACCAGCTGTTACTGATGTGTAACTTGGCTTGAATTCCGTACTGTGCCTCAATATTTCTCCATTTATGGTAATCACGTGGTGACATGTAATGTGAAGCTTTTCTGTTAAGCGAGTTTCAGCTAGAAGTATTCAGCGTTCACCGAGAGTCGTTTCAGCATCGTAGGTGTCGTCCATGTTTGGATGAAATTCAATCAAGGCGACAAATTGTCTCATCGATCTAACACATTAAATTCAAACGGAACTCGTAATGCATTTATTTTCTTTCGTGTAGTGTTTCACATAAAATGAACTACTTCAGAGAACAAACAATATTTATGTTTTTGAGAGGACAAATAAGAGGGCCTTCAATCTGATATACATATTTTACTCCAGAAGAAGTTCTCATCCGATTAGAGCCATATTCAAAATGTGAAAATTTGTTCCATTGCTCCAAGGTATTTCGAAAATCTGACCTACCGTTTTCGGATCCACTTTCATTGGTAAATGTTTCTCGGAGAAATGGAATGCTAACTCTCGTCAAAACCTTCTAATTTACCCGCAACAGGATCAGCTCTTTGGAAATTCATATGTGAATCGAAGTTATGCGTCTATAATTGCTTTTTTGCGTTAATTGCAATTGACCGGCAAAGCTTTGTTTTAAAGATCAATATCAGATTATTTGCACAGTAAGTTGTATCTAAATGACCGGCCTGAAATTCTTCGGAAGCGCAGGACCAGTTCACCAGACATGCCTATCCACGATGTGTGGATGTATGACTGATATAACCTGGCCAAATGTTTGACTAAATTAGCATAGCCGGTTGACATAGGATTAGCCAAACACATTACAATGAAATCATCATCGGATTTTGTGAACAGCATTCTCGGTTTCAATTTCATGGGTTGAATACCACTCTCGTTCTTTTAGCACCAAAATGCATCCACATTATATTGAAATTGTGAAAGTGTAGTAACCTCGGTGGGATTCGAATCCACGCACGGACGCCGTCTACGCTATTTTTACGGCACACGCTCTGCCAGCCCAGCTTTGAGGCCACACCGTTAGCCCCAATCTTTTCACATTGGAATCAACCATCCAACTTGCAGAGGCATATGGCATCCACCAGGGTGATTCGAATATGAAAATATCAGTGCTATTAGTTTGGTCTCGTAGCTCAGCTGGTAGAGCGTACGCTGGATAAAAGTGTAGGCGGCGTCTATGTGTGGGTTCGAATCCCACCGAGGCTACTGAACTCTTCATAATTTCAATATGAGACTTCAATCTGCCAAAGAACCATTTGAATGTACACATTAGTGAGACGATTGAATATCGGAGCAGATAGTTACAAATAACACGGATAACCTGAAACAATTGCATACAACGTCCAAGTCGATTTTGATGTTTGTGACCAAAAGGTCACAACTAAGAAAGTTGACAGGCAGACAAGACCTTGCCCAAGAATAACCAGCTCAATTCAGTCATCCAAGGCTTTGCTCACAATAATTATCATGTTGACTTAAAAAGCGGTTAAAAGAGAGTACGCTCACATTTTTGTGGATGGTTGGCTGAGTCATAGATTATTTGGCACTCCAAGAAGCGATCAATGCAGTCTACTGATGGCCCATCCCCAAAGACATTGAATTCAACGTTTCAAAATGTAAAGTTATTTTCGTGCGGCACAGGACTCGTTTGTCATATGTTCTGGGGAACCAAATGCTACCGTATGCCACTGATGAAATGGACTTGGGAGTTGGTCCAGGAGGATGTAGGATGTTTCTCTACTCTGTGCCAGAGCATCACCTATGGCAATTAGCAAGTTGGACTCCTTAAACGTGCTTTCGGGCAGTTAAAAAAGCACTGTCTCTACGTTTTCTATCAGTGTTCATTCGACCACACACAGAATAGGCCGTTCAAGTATGGAATCTATGGGTGAACCGCGACAAGAGGGCTCCAGAATGTCCACAAAGGCTGGGGAAAAATTGGTAAAAGGTCTGTATAACAAGGCATACTCCGAAAGACTGCAAATATTGGGGCTTTACTCATCTCAGTACCGTCGATTTGGGGGGGAAGGGCCTAATCTTGACACAACATACTGCATCAACCCAACCACCCTTCTCATTCTGTTTTGACTATATCGCAAAATAATCAGCTCAGGGGACATTCATTGAAAATGAGGGCCCAGAACAGTTATCTAGATTGCCGGCACAGCTCGTTTGCAGTAAGATTGTGTGGTGTATGGAATTCTCTTCCATCCCGTGCTGTGTGCTTCTTCAGTTGAATTATCCAAATCGCAGCTTGATAAAGCATTGGAACACTTAACGTTTCAACATCTACGTTAGTGATCATGAATATTATCATTATTTTCTCTTTTTAAAGTTGTCCAAAAGATTCTGTAAAACTTCTATGAGGCATAATAAGCGTTAGCTTTGTTAAATCACCCATAACAAAACTTTGAACTTTGAACTTGGCTTGGCCGCCTCGGTGTGGTATTCATTTTGGATAATTGAAACTCGTAGAAGCCATTATACCAGTTTACGTAACTTTGTACTGTTCAGATTAAAAAGATTTATTTGATTCCCTGTCTAGCGGATATAGCAAGGAAGATTCGCCATGAGGATACATACAGTAAGAGAACAGTTCCGGTTCCTAGTGTTGCTGTTGTACTACTCACATCTGTGAGTAGTACGCAAAAGAATGTGCTTGGCGGTTTCTGTCAACGGTCAAAAATGAACAAGATCTCTTAGAGTGAATTGCTTCGTTCCAAATGATAACTACGGCCCATTCCATTCATCCATCCATCCTTTGTGATGCCGGGAATCTTAATGACACGTTCAAAATGAGATATCTTTTTATATGTGCGTCAAATTACCCATACCCTAATTATGGTTCGTCATAAACAATCATCCTCAACCCAACCCGGTCTTCTGGAATTAAAACACAAGGATTTACTTCCGTTGCTCAATGGAGATTCGGAAAGTTTAATTAACAAAATGATTCAGTGAAGTGGGAACGTTTCTAAAATGACCGGAATTAGGAAGCAGTTTGTGTGAATTTATTTTTTTTTCAACCAGGGATACACTACACACAAAAAAGCCTATTCAATACTATGAATGAAACGCTTCATGCAACAAGGATGACCAAATTCTTGGATCAAAAGACATTAATTCTGTGAATATTAATTTACCTGGTCCCGTGGAACAACACCTATTAGCTGCACGTTCAGGCGATTCGCCGGAGGGATCCAAGTCGTGTGACCAAATACCGCAAACATTTGGCCACTCATCAGCGCGGTACTTCTACAAAGCTCAATGTAAACCGGATCGGTGCATTAAATCCGTTAAACCAATTTTGTTGTGGACTATCAAAATCGGTTCATTGTGGTGCACCATCCACAATTTTTCTTTCCCAAGAGACATGTTCCACCTGATTGGGAATATCTTCTAAAATGTCTTGGTGTGATTACACATAATAATAATAATAACAAAAAAAAACGCACTTGTTGTTTGACATAAAAGAAACAATGGTATTTTTACATTGGTCTTTAAATCAACGAATCCTCATTTTTGAAACTGTTTCCTTAATGTCAGTAGTTTGAGGTATATTTTTCATTGAATACTCCTTGGTTCATGCTAGAGTTCACTGTCACTGGCTGCATTTTACCGTTCGATTTAAGTCCCAAGCCACAAATCAGAATGCGCGGAAATTCGGTTGTCAATTTTCCAGTGATACAATACAATCTGGTCATTGAGCTCCTGCTGCGTCCCAGGCTCTTATCAAACCGGATTTACGACAAACTAGCCCAACGTGAGAATGGTCTCAGATCCAAATTTGTTTGATTTCATCTGAACCAGAATGCTAAAATTTTGTAACAACTTCCGGAGCCTGTGCGATTGGCCATCTCTTGGTTCCAATTCATCGACTACGGTCTCATTTGTAACAAAATACGATTTCAAAACCACGCCTGGCAAACGACGTAACGTAGTAGATCTTTCGTTTTCTTCATACGATCGATCGGTACTGGCCGTCTATTGTAAAAACTTTTATCCCTATTTTGATCAGTTGTTGTGTGTATGAGTTATTTTTTCGGCGGAGTGNGGGGGGGGGGGAATGACGCATGACCAAAATTATGCCACATTACGTGATGTATCTATGCAGGAAAAATGAGCGGGACAAATCTGGGCATTCTAGGCGATTGAAGATATCCTTTAGTCCAGACGTGATCTACCACTGTTTAGATTATTACTCCCCCGATTTAGGAAACACTTACCTGACAACCTCAAAACTCGACTGTTGGCTGTTTGGAATTTGCAACAGACATTGAAACAACAAAATCCACAGTGTGTATTGTATTGAATTGTATTATATTGTTAACTTTTATCAACATGACTCATCGGGACCTTATGTGTTGTAATAATTAAAACCTCCCATTACTGTGATCACGTGCAACGACAACAACGTTCTGAATATTGATGGTATCATTCTTAAGACCCATTTTTGCATTTCTCCGAAAAGAGAATTAAGTGTAACGATCCATGTCCGCGTCACATTTACCAATAAATTATTTTATTCATGCATGAGGTGTTTCTCCAGATTTCCCAAATTATCATCAGCAAAACGCACATCGTCAGTACCAACTCCCCCCCCCACTACTAACGAACATTTACAGAAATAAGCATCATCATGTTATGCGAAATTATCCTGCAGACATTCACATCCCAGGAGCCTTCAACACCCTGATTCCTAGAACTGTTAAAACCGTCCATTTTATCATCATCACCATCATTTGAGTCATCATCATCTGAATCATCACCATCATCCAAATCATTATCATCGCCATCATCATCATTAGCAGCAGCAGCATCACCGTCATCATCATCCAAATCATCATCATCGTTCGAATCATTATCCGAGTCCTTATCACCATCAGCAGCAGCGGCAACACCAGCGTTGTCTTCATCTTCACTGTTATCAGCAAACATATTACTGGTTTTATCAATTCTGTCAGCTCTATCAATTTATTCAGAACCATGAATGCTGAATACATGAGTTTCCGGTATGTTCAGTTGCCGGTAATTGAAAATCTGCAAATTTACACTGACACTTGACATCAACTTTCCACTAAATAACAAAATGCTGATAGGGAAAAATTTAGAGAAATGTTAGTATTCATAAATGAAAATGAATAAAGTACCAGAATTCACGTGATACATAGCAGTCACAACATATAGAGGGATATACTGTATACAACTATCGATTAGTTATTGGTTTTTATTTCATCATTGATAGAAATCAGGAAAACGTAACTGATGCTAAAGGTTAGTCGCCGCTATAAGTTTTAATTTCACCTCTTTAAAGAATTTTCATGATAGAATTTATCACTTTATAAGTACTAATAGACTGGTCTGATAAAGCGAAACAGTTTATGAGAAGTATGCTCTTATTGACTAGGTAGTTCAATTTGGTACAGTGTCCTAGTATTCCACTGTCTCGGAAACTGAAAACAACTTATTTCTCAGATCTCACCTTCAAAACATCTAACCGTTTGCCGGATCCCCTATTTCATGCCGCGCATTTTCTTTCCTCGCTTTTATCACTATCCGACTTCAAGATCACCTCAATTGATTTCAACTTCACGTGAATTTCCAATTTATCATTGAGCCTTTTTCATTACCGACATTCGAACAAAAAATTACGCCCGAATAAGTTTATGCAATGAAAAATCTCCCGCCCCTTGATCAATCCGACCAAATAAGGCTCATCTCTCCTTCCCTCCTCCGCGTCGCCGTTCGCAATGCTTACCCATAAATTGGTCTATCGCCTCTTTAGTGTTAATTTACTGAATCAAATCAGCATCGTGAACTGCCAATCAGTCGCTATTCTCTGACGAACATTTTTTATTTGAATTTCAAATAACTGTGACTCAACTTCATGATTGAAGGATGTTATCGCCTGCTTGGACTGCTCGTTCTTCAGACTACAGGTTAATACTCAATAGTTTGTTCATACAGCTCAGTTCACTTCAGTTCTTACGACCATTAACCGTGGACCTTCGTTCTCCGGTTTTGGTTGCTGTCTTTTAGCCGCCCATTTCGATAAAACAGCAGAATGAAGATTAGGATGTTCACCACAGATTCGAGGGGTAGATAGTGCATTTATATAGACTGAAGTTACAAGAATAGTGAGTAGATGCATGAGCACCACTGTTTGTGGTACTCAGTGACCTTGATCTCGGGGTCCTCAGCCAAGGAGCCTAAAGGGACCTATACTGCCTAGTCCCCTGATTAGGGTTTTCATAACCTCATGCCAGGTTTTAGTTTCACCTCTCTTGATCTATTTCCAATCAGTACCTGCTTCGGCATACTGTCAGTCACCCACTCGGGAAGTGTATAACTTTAGCTTTCGGATGATAGAGCAGTTTATCTGTCATACACATATTCATTGACCCGTCCGGAAGGGAAAAGTGTGCGCGTTATCGTTACGCCAACAGATTCACACTGAAACTAACTCGTGTTTGTTCAGCCGTTGTCTTCAGTAGTAGTAGGGAATTTTATGCATTTTCTCATCGAAAGCAAGACTCAATTGAATCATTTTTGGTGCATTAAGCAATTGATTTTTCAGAAAAGATTTATTGTGAATATAATAGAAGCCCGCTTTATAAAAATAACCTTGTAAAATCGTCCTCCTACAACATATGATATACATGTCTAATCGAAACTGAAGCAACGGGCCTCTATAAAACACTTGTCGGTTCGTATAGGTAACATTAGTTACACTTTTTTCCAAATAATAATAAACAATCCTTGGTGAGTCTTTATAGCGGTGATTTTTGTGATTCATTTATACTCAGCAGATGGAATGATTCAGAATGTAGTGGATACTCATATCCCGTCAGTAGTGACTGACCTTGGTCATGATGATTTCAGAGTTAACTAAAGAGAATGGAACCGTTTTTATCAGCAACAAATTAACATTGATAATAAGTAAGATATAAAGTTTGTGTACACTATTATTCGACTGGTCTGCCTTTGTTCTTGAAGACGTTTTTGAGTCTCTTCTGTATCGAATCCACCAACTTTGTTATGAAGTCATTTTCTATTTTATGCTCCATTACGTATCACACGTTTGCCTCGAACGTCTAATGTACAGATAGCATATTGACATCTCTCTTCAGAACAGAAAACAGATTTTCAATCACACTGAGATTAGGACCATTTGGAGGAAGTTGCGTGAACTGAACCTTAGAGTCATGCATCTTTTCTGAAGTCTAAAAGCAAATAATAAGTGAATCAGTCTCCTCAACTAAACAAATTAACTAGCCTTATTTAATGTAATTTCTCCGGGTTGTGAAAGAATTCCATTTGGTTATTCAATAGAGTTGCTATAATGGATTATATATTAGATAAAATGATGCCTCATGACAAATAACGGAGATGGCATGAGTTTATGGAAATGATTTGGGATAATTCTTGAGTCATTCCTATTAGAATATATTGCGTTTTCATAATTGGCAATGTTTGCGATTTTCATGTTGAGATAATTTATTATTGACGACCAAGTTCAGGCACATTTAATTGACAATCATACAGACTAGAAACTACGCAGATCGAAGTAGACATGAGATAAGTTATTGTTCATACCTGAAAAATTATTAAAGGTGATATATATATATATATATATATATATATATATATAATGAAACTCAATTTGATCATAAAGAACATATTTTGGTGCATCGAAATCGGCCAGAACTGTATATATATTTCACACACTTTTGACACCAGACTGTGTACCAAACAAATCAAGTACAATACAATTTACAAAAAGACGTTTCAGGATTTGCATGTGGGCCGAATACTGCCAGCATACCCAGGCCAACACAGGTAAATGTTCTTGAGGAATCCACAATCGGAGCGTTCGGATAGCCAAAGCCTGACCCACGAAGCAGCGGGGCGGTGTGCAAAAACCGCAATCCATTGGGAGCCGGTGCATCGA
>UZAN01040606.1:40319-50512 GCA_900618425.1 Echinostoma caproni
AAATGATGCGTGCTTGAAGTTTGCCGACAATATCCTATCTGATTGCACCCATCCTATACACATTTGCCTGGGTATGTGCAAACCCCACCCTTCCAGCCTTTCTGAGTACAAACCTGTCCCGTCTCGCATATCTGCATACAGAAACTCTTTCGTACCCTATCTTGCCTGGATACTGACCGACAAATAAATTTTGTCCTAATCTTGGATTATGAAATATCTCCATGTCTGTCATTATTTCCCTCATGGAATATATACTTTGTGACGGTTGTTGTGCGCGATTTCTTAACTGGAATGTAGGCTTCAGTGATTGTAAACGTTATACACAATATAATACAATGCAATATAATCGTTTGAATGAACAGGCAGACCATAAAGTTCCATTACACCTGTTCGTCGAGCTTAGCAATTTGGTTTGCAAACGCTTCATCACCAGCCGAGGTAAAATCGTCAGTGCTTGTGATCATGTCACCTTGGCAAGTGATGAAACGTTTGCAAACCAAATTGCCAAGCTCGGCGAACAGGTTCAATGGAATTCAGTTCACCCGGGAGCTACGAGAACCGATTCTCAGCACTTTGTCAGCAGACAATAAACTTTACTCATTGTATACGTGTGTGACCAAAACCGCTTTGTTTTATAAATACAATTAATCAGACACTATGAATAAGATTTCAATGAATACATACAATATAGATTTTAATTATTATAAAAGTGGAAATCTATCATGCTAGTGATAACTCTGTTTTACCTGGCCACACAGCTTCCTGGAGTTCTAATGCGAAGCTGTCAAACCACATTACGGGTACTGGATTTGTCCGGGAATGCATTCGATCGGTCAGCGCACACGGAATGGTCCACGTTTTTCAGTGGGACCACGGCACTGGAATCGCTCCTCCTGGACGGGTGTCACGGATTATATTTCGCTGAGACACTTCGAGTAAGTTTGCTCAAATACCCCCTCCCGCGGTTCGCGGTTCGTGCACTTTGATTTAGCTCATTTGTGACAGATAGTGGGGGGGGGGCGATGTTCATATTGGAGCTGTGTTATCCAAATAAGACCGGGCATGGGGGTACGAAAGCTCTAACATGGAGACTCGTTCATAAAGGTCGCGTTAGGCTCCCTGGATGGGGACCTGTAGACCCTAGTAGCCGGTGGTTGAAGACACTGAATTCTCAATTTCTTAACAAACTTGATCTCATGAAATTCTTCATTTTCTCCTCAATCCTACTTTCAACTTTTCTGTCTTTCTAATACTGCTTCATCCAAATGGGCAGCTAAAAAACAGTAAACAAAATTGACACACAAAAGTGCATGGTAATGGTTGTACAGACTGAAACTGAAACTGAACTGTGTTGTTGAACTCGAGGTCAGCAAAATCCAATTACGGACAACGACAGTGGCAAATAGAAATGCACCAATTATCTTCTTTAATATTATCAGTATGTTATTCCGTATCTGATTGCGGAATAGTCAGAAAAATGAAATTAGTGTGTATGTTGATAAGGTTTAACGGAGGTAATTATTTTCACGGAAAAAATCAAGGAATAAAAGTCAAACTGGTCTTGATACCTTTAATCTGCTCTTAGTATAGCTGAAAAATATTAAAATCGACATATCGTGTTTTCTCAATGCTTTTCATGTATAAATTTGATTAACACATTGTGTGGTTTGTAAACACAACGAGGCGTTGGATAAATGGCTGCACGGATTGGACACACGAAGTAGGGTCGAGGTTAGCCATTGCCGAATCGGATCATAACTGGGTCATTAGAATGGCCGTCCCCAGTTTTCTACCTGGATTCACACCGAGGACATGACGATTAAATTGCGGTAGATCACACAGGAGAAAATATGCTGCCTTGGTGGTTGCTGTGTGACACAGCTTTCCGTGGAATTGAGAATTCGTTTGTTTAAGATGGTCCACAATAGCTTTGAAACTTGTTCTCCTCACACCGGTGGTCAAGAAAGCTAGCTGGATTGTGAATAGTATTCGATACTTCTAAAAATTTAACTTATCAAACGAGAGCAGACACAATAGTATGCAGCTATTGCTAGGATATTAATAAAGCCATTTACCTATGAGACTCATAGAAGCATCTAGTTGGTTGTTCATGTGAACAAGCTAACATACGACTGAAAACGAGTGTGTGACTGCTTTCTTTTAGGTATTGAGTGATCAAATCACTTTTCAGTCTCCTTCGAAATGACTGTAATCCACTATCCACTATTTACATTAAAAACCCCTAATCTAGTTTGAATCGGTCCTTCTTAATCGAATCGTGAATTTGTGTTCTACAGGTCACTCCGACGAAAACCCATTTCGAAGCATTATACATCCTTGTTTTAACAGTCTAAGTCATCGATTTAGTCGGGGTTTGGACCTTCCTTCACACGATGAATTGGTAGCTCAAATCACTAATCACGAACTATCAGCAGCTCACATCACGTGGACACAACCTATTTTGGGCACTGATTCGTCATTGTTGTTTGTACGAATGAACCAGATGGGATATTGGGGCAAGACAAAAAAAAGCATCATGATGACAGGATGCGGGTGGAATTTAATTACTTGGTGATTGTAATCTATATGAAAAGAATGGAGGATTTGATTTGATTTTATGATGAATTCGCCGCGTAAATAAGGCGTGATCTGAAAAGCTGGGAAGCACTGTACAACGATCTCGAAAGTTTCCGACTGACTCGTAACCCTGGAGGCCAGTGCTAAGATGAGCCAGGAGTGATGCCCACAACAAGTTCGCAACGGAGGTTTGTGCTATATCATGTATGATTAACAGTTTGATTAACTGCGCGGTAGTCGAATGGGTGATATACCTGCGTTCTACTGCCTGTGAGGTCCCGGGTTTGATCCCCAATTGGGTTGATTGATTCACACTGCATCTGATGAGATCCAATCAAGTCGAAACTGCCATTCAGTGCTTCCTAATTTTTCAGCTCACACCTCATTTACTCAACGAATTCATCATCTGATAGCAATCTAGTTAGCTAGATCCATTCATTCAAATCACACTTGATTAAAAGACTGAGAGTTTGGCCAACAATCAAACAAATGCATAAAAAAGCAAGATAGATCATTCCATTAGGGATACCCTTACTTCACAGTTATTGTAGTGGTTAAGAAAATAATGATATACGGGTTTTGTTCAAAATTAGTTGTTGATAAGCTCACGGAATATTATGAACTAGCGAATGGTCACACCCAATCTGCAGGTAAACAAAAATAAAAATTGAAATACGGTTTTGTTTGTGTTAGAAACCGCTAGCTGTTGCGTACCATCCGACATTGGTGCGAAAGGTCTATTGTTGAAGCCCTACTGCACGATATTTTCGGCCCCTACTCATCTACATCATCATCGTCGTACACCACCGATAGCGTGATCACGTGTTGCGTATGCCTGCCCATCGGCTACCTTTCCGTGCTCTGTTCGTCCGTGTCAAGCGAGACTGGAAGAAGCGCCGCGGCCTTCAGGCTATAGCATTGCGTAGAGGTTTGAAGGAGCTGGCTTCATCGTTAGCTTTGGTTGGTGCAGCCCGCCTTCCAGGTTGGGGCCCAAAGGATGAGAATTGTCCTTGATTACAGACGCTGAGAGAAACAGCCCAGAATAGAAGTTAGTGGCGCGAATGCTGTAAGGTTTGCCCGATGAAATCCACAAAAAGGATAAACTACCACACAAAAATATCAAAAATGTACGGTGAAAGAAACAAAAAATTGTTATCCTCGTCATTCAACCTATCTGTTTGACTATCTTTTACTCTGCTTTGGATCCCAAGCCCATATTCTGTTATTCTTATTGTTGCGTTGACACCAAGCTTGCTCGTTAGCCCGTGATACATATATATATATATCTTTATATATATAAGTTAGGCGAGGATTGAACGTGTTCGTGGGAGGGGAAAGGAAGTGAACTTCTGTGGTCAACACACAGTCTGAACAATCTGTGTGCATACACACCTTTTCAAGCATTCTGACCTGACAATAAATTGCGAACAAGATCGCCACTGCTGTCGGTTCGCTACTATATCCCTCCTCCAGCGTTTCCAACTACCTGGTTGCACAGTCTTTTGGACACCAACCTGGTAGACGAAAGATACCAACTGCAGCAAATAGCTCTGTGCTTTTCTTCAGGTCTCGTCTCAAATCATCTGTTGACCTCCACATGGATTGTGCCAAATCGGAGCGGCGACAGTGGTTACAGTGCGGTGCGATAGACGATAACTGAGTACAGACAACTGCAGAACATAGATGATAGCTGGAATGTGCTAATGCTACACAGTAGTCCCACTATGTAATTACTTTCTATTGATACATCATTATTTGATTTTTCTTGTAGTAGTAGTGAAAAGGTTATCTCAATCATCTCTCAATCTCAATCAATCTAAGAATCATATTTGGGGTGGGGGGGGGTTAGGGACTTCCCAAGTAGGTGAGTAATATGCGGTACAACCCCGAATATTCACAAGTTGAGGAATCTTATTCAACCACAAAACACATGCCTGTTTGGATACAAATTTTATTCCTGTAAAAGGCGTGACATTAAAATCGCAAATAATTTATGCAAAATCACGTGTTTTGCAATCGAGTCCCGAGAATCCATTTTCTACATCTCCGGGTTCAGTCATTCGCATTCAATCATACGGGTCACAACCAGTGTTCAATGGTGAATTTGATTCTTCCGTACAGTCACCTTGTAGCTATTTGTCTATTGATTTTTATGTCAATTTTTTTCGATCGAGTAAGAGATCTGATGAAAGTAAGATTTGCATTTAACTCACAGGTAATTGTGAGTAGTGTTGTGGGATAATCGATATTGGCTTGAGCTGATTATCCTTCAGATTTTATCTACACGCATAATCCTCAATTCATCCTGTCAACCGTACAATCGGAAGCACTACGCTCGAGTTTCGCTGATATTGGAGCTCACCAGTAGTGTATATCCACCGTTCCATCCAGGTTTTGAACCCCGGACTCATCGCGTGGAGGGCGTGTGTTAACACTGTACCAACCAGCTCATACCAGGGCTGAATCAAATTGTCAATACAGGTTTATTCAGATGTTGTCTTCAGAGGTAGTCAGTTTTAGACCCAATAGCAGCGAAGGGAGTCACAGTTGACTATCTGTTAGCTCCAATCGAAAGCATCCGACGTAATCAGATCTTTCATGCAGGCTACGGGCTGACTTACACTTGATCAGTGATGTGGGTTCATTTGGAACCAAAAGCCCTACCTGAATTTGATGAGGTGATATTTATCTGAATTGGATCTATCAAGTTTGTAAATTGTAGAGCATTTTCGGGTCAAATGTCCGCAAGTGCCAATTTTCTTAGTTCCTTGTAATGTGCGCAACAGGCCCGGTAAGAACCATATTTTTACTGCGAAGAAGAATAGTCTCAACCAAGCTTACTTCCGAGCTTTTCGAGTTATCATCGATAGCAAAATACAAAAGGCAGTAGAATACGGATAGATTGGTCTGATATGTTGCCCTGTTATGTGGTTGGGAAACTAACGGAGCAGTTTCTCTCTTAAGTGGTGCACTTTGAGTTCTCAACCGATTCGCACAATCACTTCATTCAGGCCTCAGTCTGTATCTTCTCCCGAATCGATCCTGTATTCTTTCATGCCTCTGTGACGCGAATTAAAAATAGATCATCACATTTCATTTCTCGTTTGTAATTGTTTTCTTGTACACAAAATTTCCTTGGTGCAACAAATCGTACAGGAAATAAATCATACCAATTATTTTAATAGGTCTCATAGTGGTGGCCGAAAGAAATTATCTTAAGCTATTTACACAAACTGTAAATGATAGCGATGAATTTCTGTGCTGTTGTATGCTGTTATATGTCAAAGTGCGAATTGTTGGTCATACAAATGTGCACATTTATATGTCGATCAATAACATGAAAAACCACAGTGAAAGTTTTCAGTAAACTCCCTAAAAACGTTTACCTGTGTCCACGTCGGATATTCATAAGTGTATTGCCACGCAGTTGGTCATGATTAAATCCAGTTAATTTGAGAAAAGTCATCACAGCCTCCTCTCCCCCCCCCGGAATTTTATGATTTCTGATTTCTTGGTATCAAACATTTCAGACGTATTTGATATGTTCGATTCCTGTTTTCATTCAATCCTGTGACCTGGACCATAATTGTCATCATCTAATAGTTCACCAGTGTCAGAAACAATAACAGTGAGTAAAGACTACTGGGGCGATATAAAGCGGTGGTGCTTTCGCCGGTCAGCAGTGAACTGATTCGAACTAATGATAGCCCGGACAGATATGGTGGTGACCCATCTGGCGAATTTCACCACAATACGTGCGTTTTTCCTAAGATTAGGCCGGCATACGGATGAATCGATTAACAATTACCTGCCACCAATATTACAATGGTGTATTTTTTACTTAATCATAATTAGAAATTATTACCTGTCCATCAATGATCATCGCTCCAAATCACTGAAACCCCAGTGCTCAGCTAAACCAAATGATATGTGCACTGTAAACTGGCACACTCATTCATACGGTTGTGCCAAATCGTGTCTAATCGATCCCGGTGATTGTGTCATACACATTCGTGGTTGACGCAACCACTATCCAACCGACGGTTGTGTACTATCACCTCGATTTGAGCCGCCTGTTCGTTGAAGCGTCGGTAAACTTGTAAGCGGAAGTTCCATAAAACATTCCATCCTTCGCTAGTTTTTCAGTCCATCAACTCTGATTTACGACCGATGAGACGAGAAATCCAGTTTCATTGGGAATTGCGTGCAAAATCTCGGTGGCTGACTGACTGACGATAGATAGGCCGTGTTTAAATACGCACTGGGACGAAATTGGACCAACAGTGACCATTTTCGTCCGAATCGATCATTTGCACGTGTGTGCCTGGGTGTGTAGAGAATTCAATTTATACTCGAACTGCGTATTTAACCGAGGCTTCTTATTGATGTGTTCTACACTGATTTGGCAGAAGAACAAATATGCATTTTTGTAAATCGTTGAATTTGCCCGAAAGTGTGTGGTATGGTTTGATTAACTGTCGGTATCGTCAGTGAACGTTTCGATGAAAACGCAGCAACATGTTGCTATGCGTGTTATTAGCACAGCAATCGAATAGTGATTTTTGTTATCCCAGTCGTGTATGTCACTGGCTCGGCATCGCATTTACATAGTTGGTTCAGTTGAAAAGAAAACTTATTTCGAACAAACTTCTTCCCACCGATTGGAGTTGATTGCCAGTTGAATGCTTACGAGAGGAATCTGTAATTTAGTTGGGTTGGTGCCGGAACTAATACAGCTTTCAAATGCATTCTGGCACATTGGAATGGAGTTCTCATTCAAACATATATGAAAGTTCATATGGAGGATTTGTCATGTAAATGATGCGTGAGCTGAAATGTTGGAAAACAAATGTTTGGACCTGGTTGGGTCTCATCAGCTGCACTACGAATGCATCAACCCAGCTGGGGATCGAACTCGGGACCTCAAAAGTCCTAGAACGCAAGCTTACCATTCACTCGGCCACCGGGAAGCAGATCAGACAGCTGATCATACAAGATATAGCACAACCCATCATTTTGAGCTCGTTGTGAGTATTGCGCCTCGCTCATCTCAGCACTGGCCTCCAGGGTTACGACACAGTCGGAAATTTTCGAGACAGTTGTACAGTGCTTCCCAGCTTTTCAGCTCACACCTCATTTACACAAACAATTCTATATATAAACAAATCAAATCCTCCAGTACTCTCATACAATTTATGAAAAATGGCTTTATTGAATTTCCCGGTCATACAATACATCTTCCCTCTATCTGGTTTAGCAACGTCCGGTATCATTCGAGTACTGATTTGATTCAACAGCTCATTGTTTAGTAACAGTCATCTATGAGTGTTTTCAGTAGGAATTAGCAGTTTTTCCACACATCCCAGTTTTGTGCTCATGTCAGTCTGTTTAACTGTCAGGCATTTATTAAATCAAAATTTTAATCTGATGAACTACTGACTGTTTTGGTTCATCTACACGACAATTAAATAAAACATAATAAATTGAATCGCCTAAATTCAAAATTGAAAATTATCCGAGAAAGGATTGTTAACTGGAAGCGTGAGTGTATGGTCCCGCGTTCGTCACACTCCGTCGTGTTATAATCAAAATCAATAGGGATAAATTAAATGGTCCCAAGGAACGGGTGCTCGTTTACGGTAACCAAAAATTGCACCCCTGAGATTTTAATGGATAGTATGAAAATATCAGAGAACTGGTTGATGATGGTGGTGACATTTGACATCTCTACTACACAGTTTTTCACTGATAGGGAGTTCAAACTTCGAACTGTAGAATATCGGGGCATTACAAAGATGGCCAATGCAACTGTTTACCTGCCACCCATCCACCCACACCAGCAGGTTGCAAATACGCTAGATACATAATAAGAGATTTGAAGATATTATGTGAAAGTATATGAAAAATCAATCTGACAATCTACAGTAAGACGAGTTGCATTTGCGGTAAACCAATTTAAATGTAACCAATTTCTGGGAGCTATTGGCAGATAAGTTTTTACTTCACTGTCTCGGTGATTGAGTTTGATTCTCCATATGCCCGAGTTCCATTTCCCTCCCAATGTATGGCAAAGGGGTTCGTGTTTCACTCTACCGTCACTTTTTCTACCGTACGGACGTCCACACTCACGTGAGCTTCGGAAGACCAAGTGCCTGCACCGTCTGACTAAGCGGTGTGGTCCAAAGCCGAAGCTATGAATCGAACCTCAATTCGCTTAATCTGATCAATCTGTCTCTTTCTCTGTCTCTGGTGGAAACATTTCAAGCGAAACTCTATTTAAATTCTGATTTAAACCCAGAATATCGGTACCTATTAGTCGAACTTTCCTGTTCGCGCACCAGAACAATTCGCTGGAAACCCAGTTTCCCCAACACCCAGTTCACACATCAAAGTCAATCATTTAAGGATCCCTAAGGAAGAAGGAAATACTGGGATGAGGCATAAGCCTCACATCGAGTGGTTTTGAATCTCTGCACTAAACTCATCAATACATTTCAAGTGAGTAATGGAAGATTTGATTCAATTTCAAAGGGAAAATTCGTTGTGTACATGGCAAATGAAGCGTGAACTAAAACGTTAAGAAGCATTGGGCAGCTGTTTGGACCTGGTTGGGTCTCATCAGCTACAGTGCGAATCCATCGACCGAAGTGGGGATCGAACCCGGGACCTCACAAGTAGTTGAACACAAGCATACTACCGACATGGCCACTCTGGGGCAGCTGATCAGACCGCTTTTCATTTTCATCAATATGTTTTGGTCCAATTCACCTAGCTAATATCGTATCGACAAAACTTTGATATTATTCCCGGGGAATTGGTTCACCCATTCGGTCACAGACAGATGGAATCTTTTGTGCAATTTGATGTAATAGTATGCTATGTTTCCGTGTTTAGAACGCAGCAAGTCAGATGTGGTGGTTCTGAAGTTTCCGGTCGATAACAATCGCGGATAATTTATTACGAGTGTGATATTGCACCACGAATTCTCATTTTGTGTCAAAACAACTCTTACGGTTCCGGTAGTCATGCCGATTTGATGTTGTCTGGAAAAATCTTGTTTGTTTGGTCGGTTGGTATAGCTGTGGCCTGTTTTGTGGAATACTCCCTTTACCGCTGTGACCTGATTGTGTTTAGCATAGCGGGACCAATTTTCTATTTCGATGTTCCTTCGGCCAACACAATTACCGAGATCGAACTCCACGACACATTCATCTGTGCGCCTCTCGACCAAAGACCTCCTACCGCCTACTTTAGTGTCTCACGACGGTGATCGACTGTGCTCATTATCACACAAGGGTCATAGTGTTTCACTTGTTGCCATGACAAACGCGTTCATCACATGTACATTGGTATGCAAATTGACCGAGGGAATGGAGAGGTATGGATAAAATCCACTCACCACCGTACCGTGAACAAGATTCGCACCATACTCAACATGCAGTACCAAGAGGAGGAGGACGATGATGATGATGTTAGCATATCAGTTTTGCGTGCGTGGCGCGTGCGTACACACCCACACACACACACACACACACACACACATGCATACTGGTGAATGAATGACCTGAACTGCACCTCTCCCGCCTCCGCCCCCCCCCCCTCCCCCGCCCTCTCTC
>UZAN01040606.1:57453-68714 GCA_900618425.1 Echinostoma caproni
TGATGATGATCAATTTGGGGCCAAGCGAAGTGAAGAGCTTGAACTAATTGCTTTTGTGCGCCTAGTTCTGGTGCAAATAAAACGAATGTCTACCGTCTCAGCTGTGACTAGTCTGTGTAAGCGCACCGCCTTGGAGGGGTTGGGGGGGCACACGATAGATTACGCTGAACGCGGATTCTGGTCTAATTTGATGGCCTGCATCCAGTAGATGAACATGNGAGCACAGAAGATAATCAAAGTGCTTTGAGGATCCGCTTAATTGCACGCGTCAGAAGTTCATTCAAGTGGTCGGATATCACATTTTCTTGAAAAAGTTGGCGAACTAATAATTTCTTCATCTGAGCCTCTTGAGCCTATTCGGATAGTGGTCTTTCCTGAAAGTTTTTCTCGATGAACCATTCAGGATAACCTTTTTCTCCGTGAACAAATATAGGCTGTCTACGCTCGTCACTTCTATGATTATCTACTCCTTCCGGTGCGTTCGTAACACAATTTTCGTTGGCCTCACGGTGAGGCAACTATCCCAACGTATGAAGGAACACTGCCCACGCTGGTTAAAACAAGAAGGAACAGTGAGCATGGGAAGTGCCATTCTTGGTCAACTAGTGGATACAGGCAATCAAATTAGACCGGAATCCGCTCTAAGACAGTACGCTTACAAAGCTAGTCACCGCTGCGGCAATAATCATTCCCTGTTTCGCACCAGAACTATGCGCACAAAAACGACTGATTCAAGCTCTCCCCTTACCCTGGTCCCAAATTGATCATCAACATCATCAAGTCCACCACTAACAGCCCGATCGTAATCGATTTCACCAAAACACAGACACACCACCCTTCCCCTCTGCCCGCCCCGACAGACCTTTCTACTCAGCGTGAAAACGTCTCCCAACTAATATCAAATCCTTAACTGATTTTTACAGGCACGAGTATGAAACATTCGAAAACAATTGTTCGCCTTCTGACCTATGTTCTAATGTTACAATAGGTTTTCTTCTGGAATTATTGGTATACCTTGTAGAAATCATTTCCGGCAAGCGGATAGTGTACGTTTCAGTTCGTTCTTATTTTATACATTATTATTACTAATAATTTTTGAAATCAGCAATCACACTCATTTAGCATACTTGAAAGTAGAATTTATGCTATCTCTCCGATTGACCCGAAAAGGCATTTTTCTCGTCGTAGATTTTGTGGAGGCCGCTTCCGAAGTGTTTCGAAATCTCGAGTCCTGTGTCACACTGGAATCACTTGTTGTGAACGGCCCATGGCACAATATTGATAACAGGTAAGTTCCTATTCCAGTCGCATAGTTATTTCAATCGCTCGGTTTAGTCTGGCGAATAGTTAGAGGAGATAACCTCCAAAGCCACGACAACCAAATATGGTATTCAGTGTTCTAAGCTAGTGATAGGTCATACGGAGAGAATCTGCTTGGATGGATGATAATTTGAATCACCTACATATATTTTAATGTAATCAAATGAGTATGCCATTCGATAATGACTAAAACTGACTAACTCTCAAACTTTAAAACGGAGAACCAATAAGCACAGGTTATGGGGATATTATTCAATACATATTCTACCCGGGCTTTAGCCTTGCCGTGGCCTCGATTGAGGAAACCCACCCCATCCCCGGCGAATGTATCATTGAACTGAACGAGATGATGATCAGGCAAATAACTGTAGCATACTTTCTCTACGTAGTTTGATGCGATCAAAACCAGATAGACGAACTCAAATAACCCTGTATAATTGTAATGGCCAGATGATGAATTTATCGAAAAACAGCTTGTTTCGCCTACTGAACTTGAATTGTCAATGTGGCAATGGGCATTTTTTATTTATTGGTTGGATGTGTTAAATGAGAATACCGCATTACGCATTACGCAATCGCCCTGTCAAAATCGATCAATATGATTCAAACCAGCTCGCTTTCATACAAATCAACAAAACCGAATGTTCAAACTGGCCACATTTACCATTGATTGATTTCAGATTCTCATGTCGGAAACAGGCTCATAAGTGTATGTATGTATGCGTTCAACAAACTCGTACCGACATATGACGTCACTAGGGTCATTTTTCGTTCCCTCAAAATTTGAATAAGAAAACAGTTGCTATTAGTCACATTCGAATGTTTATGATAAACTCACCGAAATAGGCTAGTAATCCGTCCTCCCGGTAATAATCAGATGAAACAGCTTGTGAATTTGTTAGTTCTTTTTCAATGTTTTATCTACTCGTTTGAAGTTCTATACAACTATTATATTACTTTTGTGATTTCTTATTATCGGCATGTATTGGGATTCGAACCTGAGCACAGGGAATTATTCAATAAGTGCCGGTTCCTTGCGAGCACTGAATAGCATCAGCGTCCAACTATCGCTCCCAATAAACCAATCGGACTTTATCAATTGGGGAACCGGTAGTTGTGCCGTAGATTTGTTTAGTTCAAACAGCTTTCTGACATTCCTCTTCGCACCACTTGAATTATGTTTCATTATGAAGTTCTGTAAAAAGAAACACCTCTGGCATTTTCGGCATTTTTTCTCTACACCCAAATGCACCAGTAATATTGAGGTCGTAACCACATAGGATTTAACTCAGTACTGGATTCTCGATTGGATCATTTTCCGGTAACGTTTCTCGTCCAGATAAGAACTTGACAGGTAGGAAAGTAGAACACAGCCAGAAGCGTTTAGGAATTCGTTTATCATGCAAAAATCATGCATATATCCAATGTTTGGTTGACTGGATTATTGTCAACCGTCTTGAATGGTTGATGTTCCGACCAATACCCTTGTTCTGATTGGTTGTCTCAGAGCAAAGAGGTTTTTGGAGAGCATGCTGTTTCCCTGAAAAGGGGTGATACTGTAGGCATACTTATACAGAATCGTATTGTTGCTAAGCCAAGGGGTCTTAAAAGCATCAAAACATAGATTAGACTACATTTTACATTACGTTTCATATGCTGACTCCAGGTCGACTCCAATCGGAGTTACTGAATGCGTTGCACGGATAAAACCCATCAATGTTTTTACTGCTTCTCGTGTTTTCAGTTCGGCAATTTCCTTCGCTTTGTGCAAAATTCACTGGAATAATGTACCAATCGAGGTATTTGTAGAAACCCTTGGAAACTGATCCACATCAGCAAGAAAACACTGGAAAGAAGGCCGCGATGATTTACAATCACACGGCAAAGTAGTAATTGCCCAAAAAAGGTGATGACTGAGTTACAGTTATCAGTAACGGAAGCGTAATAATCTTATAAATGGGTTGGCTTCTGTGAACCTATGCTGTTAAAGAGCATATGTGCATAACTGAAAGTAAAAGGAAGGTCATCGGGTGTTTCTCTGTCGGNTATCGTCAATGCATCATCAATGTGTCCTTATCGGACCCGTAAACAATGACGTTCTCTTACTCAGTATTTTAGTTTCTATACCTGTTTTACGGAAGGATAAAAATGTTTACTGAAAAGGGAAGAGAAGAACCTTGCACAGGTGTTCACCCTATATTGAATCTCGTCAATCGTGCAAGTTCATTGCCTTAACTGAGAATCGAATCCAGATCCCCACACACGGAAAACGTTAGCTGAATTACCTGGCAGCAAATTAGACTGCTTCAGTTTGTTTATATGATATACGTAAATAATGGTTTCTTCGCAGGGATACATGCCAATAACGTGTACTTACGTGTTGGTGGAAGAATAGCTCTTGAAACCGTCATAGAAACTTCATTTGGAGAACATCCGGGAAACAGAACTATACTCTTGTCGCTTGTTCTAAAAAACCTCGTCGGAGCGGATTTTCTGACTTCTCAAATTGAGTTAGATCACTTGTTCGGCGGGTGGGCACAGTGTTATGAGGAATCGGAGAAAAGTTTCCAAAGGGGCTACAGATACTAAATCATCGCATTGTGATACTAGAATATCATAGGGATCCAATCGAACTTGAATCGATCAATTTTCGACCAGGGCAGCCAGGGTTAGTGGACCAGCCGTTTTGGATCGAATGGGTCAGAAACTATTATTCTAAGTGTGGCCACTTCTGTCTTGGCAGAGACCCACATTCAGACTTCTTTCAATTGATTGGGACAGCCCAGTTTGTCTTTCATACAATGGGTTTGTAGATCAAAGCCCGGAATGGACGATGTATATGCAATACCAATGAGCTTTTACGAGAGTGCTTCCCGAGTGTACAATTGCCTAAATGAACCAAAGATTGTGTCTGTAGATGAAATTTGAAGCATTTTCAGCCAAAATATTTTTAAAAAATTACTATGAATTATCGACCGGATGGAGCTATATCA
Source organism: Echinostoma caproni (assembly GCA_900618425.1). NCBI lineage: Eukaryota > Metazoa > Platyhelminthes > Trematoda > Plagiorchiida > Echinostomatidae > Echinostoma > Echinostoma caproni. The sequence continues at coordinate 61,767 of UZAN01040606.1, forward strand.
CTGTTATACCACTAGGTATTGAGAATCGAGGTTTGAAAATCGATACACAAAATTAAAACCAACCAGACAGTAAACAAGGTTTTGAAAACTGAAAAGGAATATTATCATACCAATTTGAAACGCATTGCAGAAGATGTCTATATTTTTCCTTTTCAAATCCCTTTCACACTGTACTGCATTTCAGCACCCAACGTGCAGTGGTCTTGTCGCTGTCGTTTCTGCTACGCAAGCCCAACTGTGTAAGTTCCTTTTATCCCGACCCGTTATGGTCACCAGACCAAACGACAGTCAACCAAAAGCATTTTCTAAACAATATCCCAATCATTATTGGCAAACAAAAACGTAAAACTAGGAAGTTAGTTTTTTTAAATTTACTTAAAACTATTTTTGTCACATTTTCATTCACATTTAGATTGTAAAGCTTTCATGGGTTTCTCGTGCCCTCGTCAATTTCTCCTATTTCGGTTTGGCAATTTCCTAACGCAAGTATTCAGAATTTGTTTCAATTAGGTTCATCATCAAGACCTCGCGTAGACCAAAATTTTGTTTCCGGTGTAAAACAATATAAAACACATTTATGACAGACTTATCTTGCGTCCCAGTCTCTCATGAATCCATGTGTTCTGGTTGCTGTCATTCATGTAAATCATCTCAGCTGGACCTCCACCCCCTTTGTGTTTGCAGTCTGCCGAAGTAGTAAACCTACAAGCCTGAAACAAAATAAATATAGACCAAATTAGTGAACCAGTTGACTTGACGATACAATGAAGTTTATTGCTGATAGACAGTGAGAAACCATTACCACGAATCCATCAACCCAACAGAGGACCCAACCTAGGACCCCACAGATAGAATGCAAGCACATCATCCATTCGACCACCGAGCAGTTGATGACTGTTTTACTTCATCTGTGCCTGATTTACAAATATTACTGAGAGCATTATTTCTCATGGTTATGACCGGATCTCAAATATTCCGTAACCGATCACGATGCAGGTGAAAGTGCGCACGGATGCGACTTCCATTCAGTTGAGTGAACATACTTTAATGAAATCAGGTTAAGCGATGGTTAGGTATTTGAACACCGCGCTTCATGGTTACCGGTTGATGCTATGTTCGGATGAATGAGAGCAAATGTTTTCTGAAAAATCCATGTGCCCAGTTTGAGGGATAAGATACGTAAATCAATTGGTAAATTGCGGTCCTTGTGGATTTTTAATTTGTTGAATCACGACAACCTCATAGATAATGGTGCAGAAAAATATTTTACCAACAACTTAATGAGATCAGACAGCTTCATGCGGTTCATGTCAGAGCTCATATGGAGATTTTAATAAGCGTCACAAAACAAGTATGTGTTTGCTATCGCGCAAGAAGTGCCACTTCATGCATGGCAGTTTGAGTCTCGTTCAACACGAATCTTACATTGCGTTCGTCGATCGATCAGTGAGCCGTGGTAGTCATTTGTTGGGTTGATTTGACTGTAAAGGGCATCACGTGGCCATTCATCGCCTGCCTTGAATTCATCATCGAATGTCAGTTCAATGTCACGTGATTCCTTGTCATCCGTGTGCATTCATGTAGACAATTTAAATGACTTGGGGTGACATCTGAGAGACAGCGATATTTGCATGTGCGCACACACACACGAGTAATCAGACCCGTAAGAAATTCGATCTTTGCCTCAGCGCCACTATTAGCAATAGAAAACAATACTTCATGATCCGAATATCTTTTCAGATCGTTGCGCATATGAAAAACATTTGCACGTTATGTCGACCACAATATTTAACATAATTCGGACGAATGTAAGCGTTTAAAGGACCTTAAAAACGATAAACTTCTGTTGATAACTGCTTAATTACTGGTGTAACCAATTGTTCAAGAACAGCATGAGAGATGCTACAACGAAATTTAGACCAATCCCAGATTTGATCAGCTTTGAGACTTGGCTCAGCGTCACACGTAGTCCGGATGCAAAACTCGATCCGCTTGTGATTGAAACCCCGGGAGGGTAGGGATGCATCCAATCGTCAACCCACTGAATGGAACATACCAATCAATAAAGTACGCAGGTTTATTGTGGGTTAGTTCTCCAGGTAGAATAAATATTTCAGTCCGAACCTAACAGCAGTGCACAGCCATCAGATCCAGGCAGATTTTCTGTTCGTTCTAGGATACAGCCAATTGAAAATTCACCAGAACAACTTAGCAATGCACGACTGATCACCCCACCAACCCACCCCTATATGAATATCTCAAGATAAGCTTTCGAAAAGGTCAACGCGTATTGCAAACCAGGTGTTGTTTGTGGTGCTAGAGTTCAATAACAGTTCAACAAATTGTTCGGTTGGATAATCTATTGATAATAAAATTTGTTCCTTTCATTAAACCCCCTCGCAATCCACTATACACATGATTTCCAAATAAATTGGGAAAACAGGTTCAAAGCATTATAACATGAACATTACATTTCAGACTATCAGAAGAATCGGTGTCTCATTTAACTGCTTTGTTTTCTGGTCAGTACATTGCCCAACGGATTCATTACTTGTCAATGATGGCCTCCACTCTGTGTTGGGCCATGTACAAATGTAAAATCAGAATATTAATACTCATCTCTTTTTAGTTTGCTTTCACTGATTACACAAAGATACAATTTTCAGGAAGGAGGGAGCGGCCAATCAAAGGGCTGCCATGGGGAAAGTCAGGCGGTGGTGGTGGGATTCGAACACACGTCCACCGAGGTGATAATTTGGTGATGTTACGACTGGGCCGCCACCACCCGGTGGTGTATATCTTTCTGAAAATGAATTAAACGAGATAGCAACAAAGTTAGGGTTCGATAATGTACTCCTGACTCTAAACGCATCACGGATCACAGCTTGCGAACTTTGAGGTCGTTCAAATCAGATGCATCAATTTCAGTTCATTTATCCATTCATCAGATGGGGATTCCACAATGCTTCCTACCCAACAGCTAATATCCCCTCCTCCAGCTTTTAACTGATAGTTCCATGAGTTTGGGTACCGATTCCATGGTAACAGTTGGTTTGTGGGACCCAAAATGTTGTTTTGTGCACTGTACTTCCAAAGGGATATGTTGATGATACACAAGTTATTCCGCACAACGAAACAGATATTTGGGCATTACTTCACAAGTTGAACTCACTGCATCCCAACATCAAACTTAACTTAGAATGTGAATTGGAATTCAAACTTCCATTCCCTGACTAACTACTAAATCGATTGTCAGACGGGAAACTACAAATATCAATGTATCGAAAGCCTACATGGACAGGATAGTATTTACTCTTCAGGAGCTTCTGCCCTGTGTGATACAAGCGTGGTCTGGTGCGCACTCTATTTGACGGGGTTCGTCGACTATGAAGCCCGCCAGTCCTACCAGATGAAGTAGACCGACTGACCCAGGCTTTGCTGGACAATGGGTATCCCATCTCATTCATTCACAAGTACAGCAAGCCGATCAAAGCCAAGCCTATACCCCTATTAGCTAAGAACAAAGATATCTTTATAGAACTGCCTTTCAAGGGAGATGATGTAACAACAAAGATATTTCGACGTTAAACACAGGCCGTGAAAAGAACATACAATGTCTCAAGACTAATGATTGTCTACGGGACGTTTCGTTGTCTCGCACGCACTAATCTGGATCGAAAAGAGGTTAGTGTTATCTCCAACTGTATCTGTTCATTTTAATGTACCTACGATCAGTGGTACATTGAAAGGACAGAACATCGTCTTCTATGAACCAGAATGTGTGATCATATTTCGAAACACTTTGGTCTTTGCGGACGGAAACTATCATCCAGTGTAAATGTACATCATGTGTTAGATTCCAGTCACAAGGTAGACGCACCCAAAGCGTTACAAGTCGTTACGAGACCTCGAATTTCAAGGACTTTGCGACCGCAATTTTGTGTTCAAAAAACATTTGTGACGCAACTATTGCCGTGGTAGCGATGTCGCATCTCACTTGATATGGCCCTACTGTAGCTGACATGACCTTCCCTCTCCTTCCATCCACCCAATTCACCACGTCGCTTGAACCAATTTACCTCCATATCAACTTTTGTCTTCTAACTTGACCTCAACCCCTAACCAAACACAAATTAAGCAATTCATTTGTCCACCACCTTGTTCAAATGACTCATTTCAACTCTTATGTTTCTTCGTTTTACATGATAAATGTAAAAAGGCAAGTTTACAATCAAACTGTAAACTTGCCTTGAGAAAGGTTACCCACGGTAACCGAAACGTCAGCAAATGCAATTCTCTACCGACATTGCTGTGTTAATAACATTATAACATTCACATTAAAACTGAAACTGCCTTCATATATGTTTACCTTGTAATAATGTTTACTGTTTTTTGATCTTATGACGACCTGAATTTTGTGCCCACCGGTTTGAACTTCACTCCTCTTTCAAAGGTGTAACTGAATTGAAAAACGATTGTAAATGCATTTGTCCTGCAGTTTGATGAACTAATTGTTCCCACTGCCTATTTTCACGGATAGAAGTGCGAGGCGTTGAGATGAGCCAGTGACACACGACGACTACTCATCACGGGAAGTTTGTAATAATTGCATTGACTGAAACATTCTCGATAAATTTGATAATGCATGCGTATCGTTGTGCGATGGAAATATTCCGCTGGTTGCAATCGATATTCAATGGTCCGGAATGAGGTAAGGTAACCAGGAGGCATGCACTGAACATAGGGATTTGTGATTTCAGAAGCTTCAAACGTAGAACGTACGTGAGATACGATGAACCCTATGGAAAACGTAGAATCACGCGTAGCGAAGTAAGATCCTCGCACAAATATCAGGACAACTTTTTCATAGAGACCACTGCCATTCGCTAACCTTGATACGGTCCACTGAGGTTTCGATATTTATGTGTTCTAAAACAAGCTCCAGTCACAAAGCACCAGAAAATACTTTATTTCTGTTCTTAGTCGTGGATGAACTCAACAACCCGTATCCCCGCAAAGTCAGTCACAAGGAAAACAATACGTGACAACACGTGGATTGTTCAATTTATATTTCGGATATAACTCATGTATTTGATACACGTCTGAGTTCAAACTGTATGCCAAGTAAATCGCGGTACGATGATCTCCAAAAGAAAGAGAAAGTTTCTTGATTTGTTTTCGGAAATACACAACCGCAGCTTTCATCTGACCAAAGCCTAGGCAGCTAGGTAGCGGGGCAATGTGTGAAAACCGCAATCCATTGGGGACTAGTGTCCATCAAATCATACGCCCTTTGGTCGGGGTCAAACGTCCAAGGTGCCCAATACACCTCGATACCCAATTGAGTCGGTGAGCGCTACTTCAACCACCGAGGTGTGAGTGAGTGTGGTTGTTTTGGAATCACGGAGTTTAGCCAACTCCCCGAGTTAAACTGCCAGGGGCTCATCGACCCGGATTTGGGCTTTTCGTCCTCTCACTTTGATGGGAAAACAACTCCATCACGAGAAGGCAGTGAGTAGGGCTTCTTCAACAGAGGCTATTTGAGACGTTTATTTGTATGGGACGGAAAGAATGACCTTCCTCAATCCAAGCCACCCACCTCTACCATACTGAGGTTTTTATATCAGAACCCTGAGAGGTTGGTATTACAACTTTGTGTGGTGCTTACCGAAGTTCTCTAACGCCACATTTAGTTTTCGTACAACCCACTTAGAATGTCTGCAGTTTTCTTCTTGTCCATCTCATGAGCGATTCGAAATCTTGATCGAGAAAACCTCACCAAACGTTTTGATTTTAATAAATCAATGTCAATAACAACACCCCGAGATTTCCAGTGGAATACATTTGTATTTCCATCTGAATCATCTAATTCACATCTTGTCTCTCTAAGCTCTTTTACCAGTTTTCTGTTTACCCTAATGACAGAAATCAATACAGCAGTATGATCACTTTCTGCTCCAAACCACTTTCCGAGTTTGAAAAATCTAAAAGTTAACGTTCAAAGCTCACTATTTTGAATAATATCATCTCAATGCAATGGCGTATTTCGTTGATGTATCATTTTTAGCCGAAATCAAGATATCAACGTTTTATCATTCTCTGTGTGATGTTCTCCGATATCGTCATCGATTAATTACCGAGTAGTGCGATTTTTTATGTGATCGTTGTTTGTCGCCAGAATGAGCTGGCAGCCCATGATGCGTATTGTGATGAAATGTTTGCGAACCACTGTTACACAACTGAACACGAAACTGTGCTATGGGAATGGAGTTATGTCAGTGGATATTTTCAAGTGTTTATAGCAGCCGTTGGTTTGTACGTGTCTACCGTCAATATGCTTAGCCAAGAAACGATGTATGGTAGGATGAATAGCAGACACAGTTGGTGTTCAAACAGCCCGGGTATAAACCCATCCGAATATGGTGAAAAATTGATACCCATTGTTTGCTGTGTCTATGTATTGTAGGGGGAACACATAGGTCGCAAGATGTTTATATTGGGTTGATCAATCTTAGGGGATGGATGTGTACCGAAGGACGTGAACTTCTCCAGTTAGGGACAAAATGTCACCTCCCTGGCATGTAAACTAACCGCGTCATTGACGTTCGGATGTGAAAAACCGGATGATGTAATCGCATTAGTACCGCCTCACTCATTGTCCAAAGCTTTCCATTGCAGTTACGCAACAGGGGATTGGAAGGGAAAGTAGGTTCAGTAGCATGTCGGATTCTCCTCAGGTGTTTCACATCACATGACCCGAGATCTCAGCGACCGCCTGCCTATCGCGTATGGGTTACTTCATAAAATTTTCCAACAACTTTGCTGGGTGTTCAGTTATTCGTTGCGGTAGGTGATGGCCGCCTATGACTGCAACCGCAGATGGGCTAGCGTGCATGCAGTGTGTGTGGGCGACAGAACTGGATTTTAAACCATATTTAAGCTTGTTCC
>UZAN01040607.1:6706-21475 GCA_900618425.1 Echinostoma caproni
CTGATAGAATGTGCGGAGGTTTAATGCGGCTAAAAGAAAGGCAGATTTCGGTTTCAACAATCTGATTGCTTCAGTTGGGTTAACGTTACCTATTGAACTCTAGGTGATATCTCATGGATGGTCCAAACACGAGGTATCTTCTATAGTGTGGGATTTAGAGAATCATACGGACATGTGAAAGTGTTTTTTTCTAAATGGGTGTCTAAGAATTTGGGGAACGATCTAATTTGCGGTTGCATACACACGAAAGGGAACAACAACCGGAGCTTTGACTCAAAAGTGTGACCCGTGTGAATTCTGTACCCTACACAAACAATAAGCTTGGATCATGATTGGATCAAGAACCGCACTCGTGCGGGATGGCAATGTGCGCTTAATTGCACCCCGCCTGCCAAGATGTCCGTGCCGTCATTGGTCAACACTAACGTTTGCTCTCCCTTCGCAAAGATCTCGGATTTAACTTTTTCACAGAAAACATTTATTAATTCCATCACGTTTGGTATGCATACAAGAAACCTGATTAAAACAAAACGTTGAGGATACTCTCGTGCAGCTAGATGGCTTTGAATGATACCGGCAGAATAGAAAACATGACAGGAGGAAAACTGGAGGCAGTGTGGCAACGAAAATCGATAATTCTTGATGTGGAAAACCTGAGGTGATATTCAGTTATTCGGACTGTTTATCTGTTCGTTGTCATCCCAAATTTTCCCGATATAAACGTACAATCAATACTACATGTATACACCTTCTTTGTGCTCCCATTCAGGTATATATTTGACCATTACATCCATCTTTTGGTTCCCAGAATAAAGGAGAATTTTCCACGGTCTGTGGACGAGTTCAAAAATGCATGCACTCCACCTCTACTTTCTTTTCGCTTATCCGATTTGTCTCAGTCTCCTACCAGAGGTAGCTCAAAACTTGATAGAGTATTAAAAACTATTCCACTTTGTTTTCTCTTAAAATAATTACCCCAGTGCTACCAGTGATCATTCTGTTCGCCTCGTAAAACCTAAGGTGAACCCTCAGGTGGGCGTATTCTACATTCATACGACTACACCAGATAGGGGTTCACCTCCGTAACTTTTCCTCAACCCTCATTTTTCTTCTCTGTCGTTTCATAATGGTTGCCTCCCACCTCCCACGTCAGACCTCGCTTGGAGTTCGCGAGCGCCGCGGCATATCCCTATACAACTGCTGAAATGGTGAAGCTGGAGAGAGTCCAACGAGCTGCCACCCGTATGATTGCCGGGTTACGCGGATGTTGCTACACCGAACGATTGCATGCGACTGGATTGTTTCCGGAGTCCTATCGTCGAGTACGGGGTGATATCATCTGTGTGCGACGTATTCTTCGCGGTGACATGGGTCCAGAGTTGATGGAGTATTTCCCTCTGCGCGAGCAGACCAGGACTCGTGGACATGGACTTACGCTGTTGAAGCTTTCGTCCGTAGGATTACCTCTTCGGTTCCGGCTATCGCGAAGGGTAACCAACCTTTGGAACTCCCTTCCAGCTGACGTGGTGGAAGAGGTCAATGATAAGACGTTCAAGAGGAAGCAAGACAGCGTCCTGCGAACAATGTGGTATGCAGATCTATCATGAATGAGATCTTCGAGTCTGTGGTGATGAGGCTCATACGGGAAATTACCCTCTGCCTCTAATTGAAGAACACTGAACATTGAACATTGCCCAATCTTGGTTTGATTGTTGTTAATCACTTCTTATCTGATCGGTCTTTGCCCTAAAACGATGAAATCGATCTTCAGTTTTTGCAGTCCTATGGAAACGCTGTTCGTTTGCAACGGTAAAATTGCATCTCCTCTTTTGAACTCACTACGAAGGTAAAGGTAACGATCCTATAAATCTCACAATACATCTGCTGTAAAATACTATTCTAAATTAATTGAGGCTGAGACAACGCGTATAAACAAGACGGTTGCTTCCCAAATATGTCACACGAACAACACAAGGCCCCTATGACAAGGAATTCGTCTTCTTTGCTGGAAAAAAGGGAAAACCGTGAACAGCGTTGTTGATATAAATAGCCTGAACGCTACATTTCTTTGTCCGTTTAATGATAGCTAGATACACTCTTTCCTATGCGGGCTTTCTAATTCCGACCTGATCTCTTTTTTCCAATGATGAAATGTTTGGGCTTCTACGTTCCTTCAAACTATCGCGATCTGCTCGCCCTGATGGTATTTCTGCAGCGTTTCTCAAGTTTGGAGCAGCCTCTGTAACTAGTATGATGAAATCCGTCATCAACGAGTCTTTTTCTTCGCAGACGATCCCCATTTCCTGGCAACCGTTGACCATTATACCTGTTCCAAAGACTTCATCCTCAACGGATTTTGAAAAATGTTTTCGTTCCGTTGAATCGACGTGCGTAGTTATAAAATTGACTGCGCAAGCCATCATGAGTCGCTTCAAGTCACTTGTTACCATTTCGCATGATCCTCTTCGCTTTGCGTATAAACCCAACAGATGCATTTTGGATGCTTTTTCTATTCTGATTCACTTTATAAGCAAGTCATTCAACAGCTCGTCCAAATGTGATTTGCTTGTTTTTCTTGATTATTCCTTTGCTTTTGATTCTGAGTCCCGGTCATCCCCTTTTGTTCAAGCTTGAATATTTTGGCATACCAAGATAGCTGCTTTCGTGTCTTTCTGATTATTCCACTGAACGAATCCAGCGTACAAAGCTGGCTAGGACTACCTCATGTCGTCTAGTTAATAACTCCCGTGTGCTCCAAAGTGCTGTCCTCTCCCCGTGTCTTTTCTCTGCATTCATTAGTGATCTTTCGGTTCCACACTCTATTCATATCCAAAAGTATAGTAACGATGTCCTTTTATGTCAGACCGTTTCTTCTTCTTCGTAATTTTCTTCCTTCTATGAAAGTCTTTCTTCAGTCAACTAGTTTTCGAACTATGCTGGCCCCATGTTCAACAAATCTAAGTGCATGGAGTGTTTTTCCATTTTTCATGGCTGAGCGTTACCGTCGGACTCTGTTACTCCTAATAGTAACCTGTTGACTAGAGTGATTTCAGCCGAATATCTGGGTGTTGCTATCGATAATAAGCTTCGGTGGTCGATACACATTCAGAACTCTATGGAAAAACTTCAGCGCCTCACCTTTTAGCTTCGGAATCTCAGACGATTCGGCACTCCCCAACAAGCTTCGTTCTGTTTTGTAAATCAATGGGCTCTCCCCGTTTTACTTTATTGCTCCCTTGCAATGTTTCCCGGTCTATTGAAATGACATTTTAAAACTATCCGTCGTGGATTGATGATAATAAGCCGTGCATCGTTAAACTCTCTCGAGTCATTGTTCACAGGACTTATTTTTGGTCCTATTCAGTCTTGTGCGACCTTTGTCAATAAGATTTTAAACGACCCCTCCCATCCTTTGCATCTTGACTCATATTCTTGTCGTTCCCGTTCCTTCACTCGTTCTTCTTATCGGTATCTCCCTTCTGGAATAAATATTTGTAAATCTTCCCTGTTCCATATCTGGTTCGAATCTTGACTAACAAGGAACGACTTACAAATGAATTTCGCCAATCTTTACTTGAATGAATCAAACTTCGGGGACATGTTTTACACATCACCCCGTTAGATTTGTCTATATTTCTATATTTTCTCCAGTATGACGGTCAGTGTACAACTTTTAACTGAAATGTAAATATATTAAGCTTGCAAAATGTAGAGAAATACGAATACAAAAATACATATACCTCACTGAAGACATCCGGTCTTAATTGTGACCGAGATTCCATCAACACAAACCTCACAACAAGGTTACAAAAATATTCTCAGCGGTTGATCAAAGCCGGACTCGTAAATGGCTCAAAATCATTCGGTCTAGCCTCAAATGGACAAAATGCGAAGTAAGCTCTACTGGGTCACGGACGACACCGAAATACAATTGGGGCGTACCACTTAATGTTGTTATTAGTGAAAGTAACACTGAACCTGTGAACATCCTAACGATCTGAGTGATTGTTAGTGACGGTGCAGGTTAAGACGGATGCTGTTTCTCGCGGAATGGAAAATGCATCTGAACCGCATTAGTGAGCTCTCTCTCTCCTCTCTCTCTCCCTATTCTCGGTGGAGCGAATCATCAAGGAAATGTCAGATATGGATCAGTCAACATAATCCTCTGTATTCCTTGCGTGCACACATATACGGATACATAAGAAGGCATTTATTATTCTTCGGACTGAATTGACGGCGAATTGCATTTCTCAAAATGGCGTTATTATTTTTTCATCCATTTTGATAACTGGTCACATGTTAAGTGTTGTCGTTAAGCAGATAGATGTTACCTGCCAGTTTGTGTTATTACGCAATGTGCGATTACTTCAGTGAGCTGAATGAATAGGAAAAACAATTGTTCCTAGACAGAGGAAACGTCACCGGTCCCATGGTGCTCATGCCTAGCCGGCTAATATGAAGAAAGTATATAATAGAGTGTGCAAATATTGGCAACGCTCCAATAATTAATTGGTTTTGCCGACATTACACCAAGTGTTTTGAATGTTTATTATGTTCGGGATGGTGCCTTTTCACGACATTTGACGATAGTCGCCGTTTACAGTAAGTTTCGGGTTTCTAATTTTAAGTAGTTACCATGGTATGTATTGTAAGATTCCAGTCATCCGTGATCACCAAATCGGTCATGGTACTATGGATTTTTTCGGCGACAACTATGCCCGTTTTCTGTACTCGGAAAAAGATAGGGCGGCAGCAAGAAGATGGAGTCTTCATTCGAACGCAAAAGTCCCTCCCGAACCCTCGATGCAGAGAGTGGGGTAAAATATCTGTTCCTTTCACCGTCTCACTGGTTCCAGTCACAGTTGTGAAAGCATTACATACTTGTGTGTGTATGACTTCATTGTTTGGTCCCTTATCCACACGGAGTGTTGTTCACAGTTCCGATTGAACAACCCCCTCGCATGGTGTCCATCAAATTATGTGCAGCGCATTCCCAGATGTATGCGGCAGTTTTCCGTCAGTCAAGCCACGGGCTAACTTGGAGTAATATCGCACCGATCGAGATGGGTATATATTGTGAAGGCAACGTCACCATACTGGTAGATAGCTCGACGAAAATCTAAGTAAATTTATTTACCAATAGTGAATCAGCGAGATCGATTGGGGAAACTATTTTGTCAGAATTGGGATGTTGCAAACTATCTGACGCACTCTTGGATGTCCAAACACTGCTTAGGCGGTCGTCCTGCCAATCTTCAACATTAGAATGAAATGCCAAGATGCTGAGTTGATTACATCTAAAACATTAGATAATGGCAAAGCCTTGTCCGCTTCATCCAACTGCAGAACAAACGCAGACAACAATGGCAGTACCAGAAAAAGTGTGAGTGAACAAAGATAACAACAAAATTGAAAAAAATTTGGCTAATCATATCTTGAACAATGCAAATTGAAAGGAAAATAATTGAGAAAATAATGGTGAAAACGAGGTAATGAATAATAGTAAATTGGTAATTTTCGCTGAAGACAAGAACAACAAAAAGACAATATTAGAAATCCTATACATAGTGCAATATTTTCCCCTGAGGTGTGTAAGAATAGTCTTACGATTAAACAATGACCGAGCAAAGTATGGAATTACACTGTTTCGATATGTGTAAGTACGCGAAGGAAGGAGTTTATATCTGGAACGAGCTGGAAGGTTAGACAGGGCTTTCACGATATCTCGGTACAGACAGTGCCCTTGAACATATTTTATCTGGTCAATAAACGTGTCGCAAGTGTCAAGATGCTTGGAAATAAAGCAGTTGACTAAAACAACTCTATTAACTCCACTGTGACGGAACAAGAGCTTAGGAGGTCTGGAAAATAAAATGAAGTCTTTTTCTTTCAGAGCAGGGATAAATATCAGGGAGAAGTATGTGTCTAGATATAACTTTGGGGATGCTTTGATTGTTGACTTTAAAATAAGAGAGATAATTTACTGATGGCAGATAACGGGGACCGGTTTTAAGACTGAATGGAACTTTAATGCACTTAATGATGTTAATTACAANGAAGTTCAATTAGGCTGTCCTGGAGAGATTGATAACTGTCTGAAATAGGGAATGAACAACCAATCACAACATCATCAGCATACTTGCATACAGTAAAGTTATTGGGAATGGAAAGATTCTGCATATAAATAGAAAACAATAAGGGTAAAAAATAGCATCCTGAAAAAACATCAGCTTTAATGCTAATAGAAGACTACTGTGCCCCATTCAGTGAAGTAAACTGGGTCCTACGGGAGAATTAGTCGATTAGTACATTCAAGACTCCTGGTTTCATATCACATTTAGAAAGAGGTTCAATAAGCTGTCTCCGGTCGAGAGAACCAAGAGTGTTTGTATGATTAATAAAAGGTAAACGAGTGGTACCAGTGCCATTATCGAAGATGGAAGCAATAGACTGAACAATATGAGCAACGGCGTAAAGTGTGAACCAATGGGGTTTATAAGCAAATTGTAAAGGGTCACGGGATTTACGACGGGGTATCATACGGTGCGGCAAAACATTCTCAAAAGCCTTCAGCAACACAAATGTGCAGACAACAGAACGGTAATTTGATAATCCTTTCTTTGGAATTGATCTGATCCGGGCTGACTTCCAACAATCGGGGATCGTTCCAGATGACAAATAAGTACTGAGAAATTCGGCAATGGGTGTCGCAAGCTGGTCGGCGCAGGCATTCAACAAATGAGGTGCTAATCCATCAGGACCATAAGCTTTGTTAGCCTTTAGTCCCATTACGACCTGGAGAACCTCGTCCGGAGAAACAGGATTTATTACATCATGGGTAGGAAAAGGAGTTGGTAGGAAGCTTGAGGCAGGCACAGAAGCGAATTACTGGTTAGGTACCTCAACGTTGGGACAAGAACAGATGCGTGGGCTACAGGGCTTCCGCAAGGTAGTCCACATCCAATGACAACTTTCGTCACTCAAAGTAGTCCCAAAGCACATTCCGTTCAATCGTTTTACTTCAGCTCAGAGAGCTCGTTGACAATGTTGCGCCTGCCGGTCATGAACGCCGTCTCTTAAGCACGGCGGAATTGCTTAATTNTTAGGAGCGAGGAAAAGCTTTCAGTTTAGATATAAATGGTTTCAACAGGGCAGCATTGTTCATAACAGAAATTAAGCTAATCAGTAAGCTGTGTGCAAGATGGAGACAGCTGATTATTGAAGAACACAGAAAAGTCAGTAGAAGGAACGAAGTCCTACAGTCTGGACAAGTTCTCCGGAGAACAGTTTCTTTTCCGTAGAGTACGAGAGCTGGGTCGGACATGGAGGTAATGGTTAGTTTTACAGTACATCCTGGGGTAAAGAAGAATGATAAAGTAATCAGAAGTGCTGAACATGAAACATATTGGGACTACTTATATAAAGACCATCGAGAAAGGTTCGGGGTAGAAAGGAGGTATCAAAGTGATTGAAGTCTCCAGAAGTAATGAACAAAGACTGATAAATACAAGTGGTGAATTGTGTTACTATAGTGTCGACAAACATTGTCTGTTACTCTTCACGAGTAATCGGGTTTCAGTCAGGAATATAGAATAACGTGAACCAGGTAGCGTTAGGCATGTAACACTAAGGTTTGAGTCGTTGCGAGTGTGTGGAACCTAATTACTTATTTCAGGTGGGTCGGACCTATGTAGATGATGGCAAATGTTGAATGTTTATCGATCAAGACAACAGCAATCAAGCCTTTCACGACCTACCTGCCCCCGAGTTTTGCCAACGTGAGTGATACTCCCTGATTCGCTTTCACATGTGCTTTGCCATTTGACCCCGCACGGATGGCACCACAGATTTAATCAAACTGATATATTAGGTCAACCAGAACAGTCTATCCTTGGTCTCGAACAAAGGCTTCAGCTTGGCGGCATTACATTTTGTACTAATTGTAGCAACCACCACCCAGTTGCTAATGCGCCAATTCAGTTTTTTCCAGTCTTGTCAACCCTATCGATTTTGATTTTCCTTAGCAGTTCTATCTTCACTGCATCGCTAAAACCGATAATATATATCGCTCTTATAAGCTAGCGGGACGAAAGTGTGCATGCTTGTGTACGCCACTTCGGTTGAACCAATCCCTGCTAAAGTTATTAAAATGACCCGGAATAAATGACCTCGTTACACCGAAACTCAGAGCATAAATCTCTGTTATATTTCACATAACTGTGAAGGTAATGTATTGACAACGATTTTATCCGTACATGTTTGACTACGCTTTGTATTTGGAACGGAAATACCGCTGTGGAGACAGTCCATCAAATGGTATTTAGAAGTCTGCAAAAAATATAAGAAATATATATATACTAACCTTGTTAGCGTTCGTCGAGACAGCCACTTTAAGGTCCTGAGTTGGAACCTCACCAACACCGCCAAGCTTCTCAATTTCTGTATTTTCTCAGACAGCTTCTTTATAGTTATGACGTCCGTACTGGAGGTTTGATGTACAATTCTACAGTCAATTAAAAAAGAAGAAAAACCATTTATTTATTTAATTTTTAAGGGGGGGGGTTGAGATAAATTCTTTTGGGGAATCATTGGATGATCAGATGGGATTGTACAATCAGCATTTGCACAAGACATTAGCAATCAATGGAAGACTGCTAATCCACAGTAAGGAAGTGGGACAACGATTCCGAATACAAAAATCTTTGGGTAATATAGACCAACGCTTACAGTACACCGTAAAACGTGACCACAAATGAATATGTTAGAATACATTGGACAACCATGATCCGAAATATAGGCACCCGAATCGAACTTCGGCAACCCAAGTTCATTCAACTATTTCCGATGTGTCCTCATGCATGAAATACTGCTGTGAAAAGCTAAAATTACAAACTTCAGGTTCAGAGGTCCACATTTTATAACTCATACAAGCACTCCGTCAGCCACCAGAACATCACCACGCATACAGACAACAAACCATTGCCGTATCTTTAGACACCGGAGCAGCTTTCGATTCTATCGATCGCTACGCACGAAAGAACAGTTTAAGGAGACACGGAATGCGCGAGAAGTATGTCTCAATCCTACAAGCACTGTATTACCAGACCTCAGGGAAGGTTAGGGCCTATTGTGAATTCTCACCCTCATTTCCTGTCACCAGTGGAGTGCGACAGAGTTGCCCTATCTCTCCGTTTCTCTTCAACTTTGCCATAGATGATGTCCTACAAAACGCGTTACATAACGCAGCGAACGCTGGAGTTGAGCTTCTTCCTGGGGACAGAGTCGTAGACTTGGAGTATGCCGATGATATTGCCTTACTGGGTGACAACGCACCAACAATTCAAGAGTCGTTGAACCGTTTGACAACTGAGGTTACTCGTTATGGTATGTCACTTGCACCTTCAAAGTCCAATGTTTTGTTGCAAGATTGGCAGGAACCAATTCCTCCGCTTTCGTTGAGTAATGACACTCTGGCAGTAGTCAAAAGCTTTGTTTACCTCGGGAGTTGCATAACAGCTGGTGGAGGTGTGGGCGAAGAGACCCCTTAACGCGTGATCAAAGCTAGATTAGCGTTTACTAATCTGCGGCGTCTCTGAAGCGGGCGCGACATATCCCTTTCACTAAAAGAACGTGTGTATTGCGCAGCGGTACGCACCGTGTTGCTCTATGACTGCGAGACCTGGCCTCTCCGAGCAGATCACCTTCCAGCGGCTATCAGTCTTCGACAACCGTTGTTTGCGCAACATCTCCCGCGTATGGTGGGAACATCGCGCCAATAACGATGAGTTCAAACGAATGGGGGCTAGGACCAGATAGTCTTCCTTTGAGGAAACTAATTTCACAGCATCGACTTAGGTGTGGCTAGGGCACGTCCTACGAATGCCTGAGCCCCGTCTATCACACCGTGCACTATTCACAGACATCGTTCCAGGCTGGGAGAAACAGCAAGGTGGACAGGTTATGACGTGGCGCATGGGGGGTTAAGCAGATTGTGCTCGGATCGGGCTTTCGTCGGGGCTCCCCGGCTCTCCGGCTGGAAACACTGCGAGATATGGCATCGAACAGAAGTTAGTAACACGAATGCATCCTCTCCTGTCTGCAATCCCAAAGTAAACAATACCGAAAAGAACCCCAAAATGGCGTGCAGTAAACAGACAAATAAAAAATGTTACCCGCCGAAGTTGACTGTTTTGTTTTCCTCACTTTTATACTTTTATTTTTTTCCTTCGCTCATGGTTATTATGTGCCGTATCTGTAAAGATTAGTGTTAAATAAATATGTATATATATATCCGTCAAAATTGGTCAATGAACTATCTTGGATTCCTAACTGGCTAGTAGACTCAACTTGCCTATACGACTTTCCGCCAAATTTCGTCATCCACGAAACAGAATTTACAGAATCGACCAGTATATCGTTGTTATGTAAATTGATATCTATACCTACTCCGAAAAAACAAGTATACCATGTGGGAGACGATAAAAAATAAAAACATTTAGTCTGATGGAAAGGCAAACGTTTTTCTTACCAATTATGCAAATCCACTTTTACTGGAAGGTAAAATAATGTCGAGTCAAAAGAGAACTTCACGCACCCAATAGGCTGATTCCTTCCCAATTTTGAAAACATAAAATGAACAGGAAGTGAAAAAATCTTGGAAAACGAACAAAGAAAGCACCAAAACCTGAATTTGCTAACTATTGACATTTTGGTCATTTACAATCTTACATAAAACGAGTCAAGGGAGCATTGTAGCACGTTCATTTCGAGAAGTTCTCTTACAAGCGTAGCATCGACGGAATCCTAGGAAAAAAACCTTTTATTACATTTGTATATTGCATTTCGTCGGTGCAACGAAACAGGCGAATGTGTTGGATGTTTTTTGGATGCGTTCACTCAAGACATCTGATCAGAAAGCAATTCTCTTCGCTGCTTTTCTCTTTTTAATGACGTTTTAATCGGTAAGACTATCGGAGTAATTTGTTTGTGTGGTGTAGTTAGGAAGAGACTTACGTTTCACAACCCGAGCGCTCCGCGTGTCACGCGTGCTTTGCACGAACGGTGTGAATAACAGACAACAATACTTTATTTTGATTGGTCAGAATCTCCTAAATTTGATTGGTTCTTTATGAACAGCCCAGAAGTGTAGATACGATAACTATAAATGTAATCGCTGCCCTCGCCGGCAACATCAATCAGTTCGAAACAGCTAAATTCAATTTTCAGAGTGAGTCGATGTATAACGTTCGGCCCATTTTAATTTGTCTTATTGGTAAAACGAGCTCATTTCAAAAGTGGTTGTATTTCTGGCACCTTTCTATCACTGCGGTAATATAGGATAATTTTAAAGAGGCGTAATATGGTGTTGTGAAAGGTACGAAAAATTCGAGGTTTATTCTGTTGGTCATTTTGTACCGCACCGACTAGTTAAAAGATTATTCGTATAAAACGATGAGCCAATTCAAAAACGTCAGTCAATGATGGTTTCCGGTATACCCTTTAAGAAGAAACTAACAAGAAACTAAAACATATGTCTCCCGAATGATGAGAACTAACTGAGACGTAGGGAACTAGGTTTACACCATCTCTCTCGGGGGCCGTTTTGAGTCACTTATTTGTCTACCTACTGAAGATTAAGTGAACATGATTGTGAAGTTGGAAGTCCTATAATGTCAGGTCAAGAAATATTGTGGCAAAACTGTACTAAGGGAATATGTCCATCATCAGGTAATATCAGAGTGATAAGTCATTCACATTTAATGTCTTTATAATAAGAATGTTTTTAACCTCTTTTTTATTTTATTGAATAAACAAATGTGCAGTCAACATTCAGGAAGGGGGCCGCAGTCATAGAAAGGCTGTATGAAATATACAGAATTAGGGAAGATGGGCAGCGGTGGAGCGGTTCTAACCCGATACTCCCAGTTCGCAAGTAGGCAACCTAACCACTTGGCCACCACCGCCTAAAGTGAACCTGAAAAGGGCCGGGTTCACGTTCTCTAGCGATCGTTTTTCTTCTTCATGTCGCCTAGGCCTCCAGCTTATTAGTCTTTGGCAGAAGGACAGCCTGGATGTTTGGCAACACGCTACCTTGGGCAATGGTCACACCACCAAGAGGTTTGTTCAACTCCTCGTTGTTACGAATGGCCAATTGCAAATAGCGAGGGGTTATGCGAGTCTCATTGTTGTCACGAGCAGCGTTGCTCGCAAGCTCGAGCAACTCAGCGACCAAACACTCAAGCAATGCAGCCAAGTAGACCGGAGCATCGATACCAACACGCTACGTAAAGTTATCTTTACGCAGCAAACGGTGCACGCGACCAATCGGGGCATTGCAAGCCAGCACGGGCTGACGGCCTCTTTACTTTCGCACGTGATTTACCGCCTTTACTACGACCGCTCATTTGTGTACTATGCCAGAACAGCGCNAAAAATTGCGAATGTTAACTGTGAATGGCAATTGCTAGTGGTTATTTATGAATCCCGATGTTAATGCATAAAAATAATTTCCAATTTGGCTGCAGCGACTTTTAGCTTTCAAAATTTCCAATCTGTAGGAGGATCGGGAAGTGTTTTGTTAGTCAAAGTTGTCTTTCTGTTATATCAATGTAAATGACCCAGCCCTGGGAATCAAACTGCCAAGTACAGTTGACTGAGGAGCAGATCGACTATTGCAGCGGGATAGTAGGTGCACTTTACAACCAGATGGTTAGTTTTTGTTCTGTTTTCTTTTTTTGAGGCCCGATTGAACCTCAGAACAAACGCAGAATCCAGAACGTTTGTGCTTCCTTGTTTGTGCAAGCTAGAAATTTGCCCGCAAGGATTATTATGAACTTATTTTGAAAAAAACCTGTTCTCACAGTGAGCCAAATGTTAAATCCTATCAAATATCACCACATATCTCACCGTGGGTGAAAACCTATCAACACATATCCGTGATCCATATAACTGACCCCAAAAGTGCAAGTTCACTGAATTTTCCCTTTATTCATTTAAAACCGTGTGACCTACTTTGATGCTTAGTTTGCAACATTAATTTTCATGGGCAGATAAAAATCACGTGCGTCTGTTTCATCACCGTGTTCCTTCGGGCTCACAATATTGATTTCAGTGGAAGACTGAATATAACTAATTCTTCTGATCGCAAAATGGCCACTGAAGCTCGAGAGAGAGAGACCAGATCAACTGTTTCCTGTGACACTTAAGCAAATACTTAGCTTGCCATGCCTTGTTTTTTATACTCGTAGTTCAGAATGACCTTCTCAGATTGAAAAATGTCTTTAAGTCATCGTACAAGTTATTTGATTGTGTTGTACTTTTTAAACTAAAAATCTAACAATATTCGAAGGATTCTAGGCGAAAACGACTCTTTTCATTTCAAAAGTATCATTGGAACCGTCGTAGGGCTTCTGGTGATTTAACATCCTATAACCTTTACTTTTACTCCCACTGCATTCTGAAACACATTATGTAAAGATCGAAACAAGCACATGTGTGTGTATTGCCGACCATCTGCAAAGTGATATACTGATAATGTGGGTATTCGAATGAACGAATAAATGATTCCGTTTTTTGGATTTTTTATTTTCCTCTCTTCAGTTCGATCGCTCTCAATGCAAGCTCACTTGATTTGCATCGGGCTTTTCTGGTTAATAGCAAACGTTATTGCCTCAACTGGTGAGTTCATTGATATTTTTGATCAGATACGCATACCGGACACCATTCTGTTTTTCAACCCATTTTGACACACAAGATTCTCCTCCATCTTGCTTTCGTGCTACTAACTAGTGGCAGCACTCTAGTCCACTTGTCCGACATACTCAGGTGTACGTGAGCCTCTGTGAATATGCGTCAAGAATTGCTTTTGGTCTATTCGATATTTACTTTATATTATCTGTAGCCGAGTAATGTTTCATCATTTTCGATATCTATGAAAATGCGATTTCATCCAAAACAGAACTATTATAATATGTTTAGGCAAACTTTTTCTATTTGAGACAAATTTACAACCCTGTAGTAAATGTCCCGATTGCCCGAGACGGGATCGCATTTCATCCGGCCTGGTGATACGTTTCATTTCTTTGTGATTAAAACGTCCATCAACCTCCATAACCCCTTCTATCTGGACTCGAACGCTAACTAACTTGAGTGATTCTAAACTTGGGGGCTTCGTTGTAACGTCTTCCAAGAATCAGATGTCTGTAGATTCGAGGCATTCCCATTTTCGAGGCACACTGCCGCATTATTTGTTCCACGAATGTTAAAATTAGCACTGGGCACCTGTTTCGTTCTTATTGTAGCACTCGGTGTAACTGACACTTATAGCCTTCGGATCGGAGGTCCAGAACTTCACCTCGGAAGTACGTAAACAATGAGATTAAGATGATAACTTATTNGGAAGTACGGAAACAATGAGATTAAGATGATAACTTATTGAATTCACATAATGATGATGCTCTGCTCTACTGTGTAGCTCAGACTAATCTGATGATTCAAGGTTCGAGTTCCACCCAGGAGACTGCACTGGTGATGAGTCCAATCGAGACAAAATAGTCATTAAACTTTCCTTGTGGGCAGGGGCAGCTAAAACATCAAAATTTAGGGAGTAAATGAAGTGAAATCAGCATCATGGAAAAAGAGAAGTACTCCGTTTCTGTAAACTGGTTTGGGAAAATGCATATTATGAACACTCAGTCACCTGGCTAATTCCGTATTTTGAAAAGAAAAAAAAACAATGACCAACACCATCATATAGGCAATCATTTTTTT
>UZAN01040607.1:57553-67812 GCA_900618425.1 Echinostoma caproni
TGATTGATTAGCCTTGCTATCGGCCTGGCGAGGATTGATCGACCCAGTGTTTGATTATTCTGTATGAATCATGTGATTATTCCGTAAATCGATTCGAGAAAATAATAATTGATTCGTTCTAGTTTATTGGTTATTATTTTTCGTGTTCAACAATAATCACGGACAACAGTCTTCTGAGATCATGCAACGGAGGTCGGATATGTTAGGAGAAGAGATCTAGGAAGTAATATCGTGCATTAAGTAAAGTGATCACTTACAAGGGATCTGCAACGCCATGCAGCAAACATTCCACTTCTCTCGAAGGCTCAGGACCTATTGAAAAGGAGCCGGAAAGCTTTGAAGTAAGTGCTGTCAATGAGGCAAATAATCTGGAAGTGACAGTGAGTAAGGTTAGCGTTTTTGTGAAGTAAAGTATANAGTCATAGTAGTCACTGTAACGTTTCGACTGGGACTCGTTATCAAACAATATTGAGTGTGAATGAATTGTGTCCGCTTGTGACTCGCCCTGTGTTTTGTGTAGCAACTGTTTGTGCATGAACCAGCATTCTTCATTAGTTATACAATCGTCGTGTAATGTTTATTGATTTCAATGTGTTAGTCGATGGAACGCTTCGAGCACTTCAGATATCCCCTCCTCTCTGCCCTTGTCACCGCACTTGTGTCCTTGATTCTGACCTCGTGAACTGCCGTTACGCAGTGGTTCCAGGGGTATAACTTCGAGCCAACGCATCGTAGTGCAAGGGAGTGTCTGTGTAGGCGAGTACACAGCCGCCAGCCTATCTCACGTACGTCACATTGGTCATAGTCTAGGCACAGAATTGCGTCCGCCACCCGTGATTGGTCGTGTGGTTCCACGCGGTCCTTGCCGTCGAACAGGATTGACCGTATTGCTTGTGTACGTTTTTGGGCAATGGTAACACACAGAGAGGGCAAAGAATGCAATCGACGGCTAATTATATCCTACGTAGGAGTTTTTTCTACATTCTTTGGTTTTCTTTTTATCCTAAGGCATAATCGGCCGAAACTTTGGGGTATCCATTCTTATGGAACAGTTGGAACTGAGGCATTCGTTATTAAAGTTGTCGTTCTTCTGTGCTACAATGTGACCCCAACAAAGTGTACACAGCTTCTTAGGTGCCACGTGGGATTCAGTGCCTGGTCGGTTGTTGTCGGTTTCCTTTACACAGTGGTTTCTGTGTTTCTGCTTCGTTGTAGTATGCTGAGGACTTCGAAGGCAGGAAGTTTTATATCGTTTTCCTCTTCATGGAGGAATGACATAATCTTGTTAAGATCATCATGGAATTGCGCAGTTTTTCCTGCGGGTAGCACAACAAATGTGTTGTCCACATATCAAATACACAGACGAGAACTGTATTCTTAAAATGCTTTGGCTTCAAGTTGTTTCATCACCGTATCAACTAGCAGGTTGGAGATTGGTGATCTCATTGGGGTATCTCTCACTTGTCAATATACCCTCCCATCAAATTGGAGATAAGAGTTCATCCAGCTCCACGATGTCAGCCACTGACTGTGATGTTCTTTCTGGAAGACAAGGATCATCGTTGAACAGATTCGGTATGTTATCTGGAAGTAGTCACCAAAATATGCTTGTAAACAGGGATATGCCGTTAAAGGACGACATTTGTTCGTTAGGTTTCAGTATTAATTCTTTTATTCGATCCAGAAGTGAAACGGAGTTTTTTTGCATTGATATCCTACATCTTAGACTTATATATACATTTACTTATCTCGAGTATTTCATTCAGAATTAGTCACCTCTCTACCTGTGAAAATTGTGAGTTACCAAAACAGATGAAGAGAAAACCCCTCAAATTAGATGTTTTGCGTCTCTGCTTTATCGGTGTCATTGGACCGATCTTGCAAATTATCAGGAAAACAATACCGAGAAACTGTGATGATTCTAGTATCTGAGGGAACGCAAGCCAAGAGCGATACATCACACTTTCTGGACAACAAACAACTTACCAAAGGTGCTGACTAATCAGAAGCCGAATCCTTCAAACAAAATTGGTGTGACGCCGAGAACATAAGCAGCCTATTAATGAAGACCTACTTAACTTATGCTGTTTCTATGTACATAGTATTTAATTGCATCGATTTCTCTCAATAACGTAATGGCTTCTTCTGTAGCCTTTTGCCTGCATCCGGGAGATTCAGGCATACTCTTGCTAGTGCGAATCCGTGCTTTATTTGCGACTGTGTTTTGTGGTCCGTGACAGGTGTCTATTCCGACCACCACAGAAACGTGAGAGCTACTCGATCTTCCATTTGACAGCTACTGCCACAGGATTGGTATACATTAAAACTAATTTGGATAAGCGGAACAGTTTGTTTCATAACTAGGAGTTATTTGACTTGGCCCATTTAATTTAGTCGCATCAAGCTATGTGCAGAATGTGCCTACGGCTAGATTGCTAATGCATCTCTTATGGATGTCGGGGTTTCTTGATCTGAGAATGTGTTGCTTCTGATAACAGCGAGGGGCGGGGGGGGTGGGGTCCACCGCTTGAATCGCGTCACACTACATGGCAACTGTTAGATGGAAAATAAGGTGAATCACTCACGGTGGAGTAGGGTAATAAAAAGGTTTCTGTCATTAGCAAAGCAATGCACAATTGGCATTCATCAACATCTACAGAATTCCATTTTTCCTGAGCAGAGCTATGATGATTGATGGACTCGCAATGGCTCCCGCTATAAGCGTTTCCTTTATTCGGACGGAGGTTGTACACTCCCAGCGTCAATTGATCCACGTTATTCAACACCCGTATCTGAATCCCGATCAACCCAGGGGAAACGAGCACAGAGCTGCTGTGGCAGAAATGTTAACAGTTACGCAATCGTCCTTTACGCGGCACGCTATTGCATTTATTCGTTCGTGCTTCTAACCACCGACACCCAATCCTGTAAGGAAATAAACCGGAATTCATGAACTCCTGGCACAAAAACTAAATCATATCTGCACATTATTTGATGTTTTCAGATCATCTCTGTTATCCTGCTGAAGAAACATTAAAAAACGGGTTGTTTCACCAACCGAAATGAGTTTCTACAACGAGAAACGTTCTCTAATTTGAGGTTAAAGCAAAAGTGGTTTTTGACATGCCGTTTCTGGGTTGGCAATGAGGAATGTTGAATCATTGATCATGACCGATCATCATTCAGCTTTTTTTCTTCAAGCACTGAAGTCAAGTTTGGCTCCTATTTGAACTCAACACTATTGCATACCAACCTGCCGCCTATCTGGGATTCAAGGCGGACAATACTTATCGGTTCAAGTTGGTTTTCACCTGGCTCATTGAATAAGCTAATTCGTTCTAATACGAAATCAAAGAAGACTTTGCCAGTTGAATACGTTTTGGTTTCCCAGCGCATCTAAGCATCAAATCAGATATCCCTAGCACTGGTAGCTGATTTGGTGGTTCCAACCAAGCACACACTAATAGTGTTATTGCATTTATTCTAATTTACAGTTAGTAGAACTACGTGATTCACCAAGGTGAGGGCACACTACTCAGTAGAATTTTCAGCCACGGTCCATCTGCACTTTTACCCGACTAAACTGTGCGAAATTGTAATGGTCGATCACAACTCACCAGTTCGTCCACACCCCCTGCTGAATCTCTTTTGTTTTTGGCGGGAATACCGGTCTGTTTGTGTTAAAATTTCGTTGCTCGCGACAAAAGCCCACAATTGTCAGTTCTTTTTATTTTTTAAAATGTTTTGTCAGGTCAAGTTCTCACAGCTCTTACACAATGTGCAACTATCACATGCTGCTGGAAATAAACCCTCTGTCTTTCTTCTGTGTCAAATGGCTGAATAAACAATGTGATCAGCGTTGAGAACAACCAAAGAGGAGGTTTTACCATTAAATTTGACATTAAAAAAAGTTGGGCCTTGCAACGCCATGCTATACATCCCAAACGAAACAAGAACTTTGAGATTGTAACTTCGCTGGGTTTCCGCTATTACATGTCGGTTCTTCTGTGCCCAGTAAACTTGATGTCTTCTGTTAGTCCTTCCATGAAGATAGAAAACGCCCTCATCAGACCAAAATACAATGATGGCTGTCAGTGAGGTGCTTCTAAACCATTTTGATAATTTCATGCGTTTCGATCAATCCAATTGCTTCAACGGTACCCCATGGAAGCATTCATAGTAGGGTAACGAAAGACGTGACCACACTCGCGGTATGGTTGAATAAATTTACCGAATGTGTCGAGCTAATTTTTGAATGGGGAGCCAAAAGGGTTGAAGATACAAGTATGTTCGGATAATTTCACAGCACCTCCGTTATCACTGGCATCTTTCTCAAACCATTTGGCCCCCTTTCCCACTTAATCGATCCGACTTCAAGTAAACACAATCTGCATTTTTCCTCGGGTTGAAACGATCTACTTTTCGCTTTATCACAAATAGCACGTTTCAATTTTTCCCATTTTTCCCCCGAAACATCAGACGCGACGCTTTCAGCCAAACCAAATGGGGCTNCCACTCTCAAAGTTACTTGTGCAATTGCAGCCTGTTTTTCACGAGCAACAAAAGGCCGACACAAAGCGGCCGACTTTCCCCACCACAAACACGCAAAAAACATTCAGCGAAATGTGTGCACCGGCTTGTGCCAGTTGTGACCACCCGTAGGGATTTTGCACAGTTCTGTCGGGTAAATTGCAGATTAACCGCAGCTGGAAATTGTACTGAGCAATGTGTTTTTGTCCTAGTGAATCGCTTGGTTTATAAAGCTCTGGTGCAAATTGTTATNCTTGCTCTCTGCTGAGATTAAAAATCCGGTCTGCTACGTCCCGAGTGGATTTGATGAACTGTTGATTGTGCTTCAAGACGATGCATGAAGTATGGTCCAGGAAACTCAGTGTCAACCTGTTTTGCATCCCCATATATTACTAACTGTGAGAAAAAAACATGGAACTAATCAGGATATAAAATGGACTAAATCCCACACACACAGACACACATAAGCACGCACACACCGGACACTGTGCATTAGGCTCTTAAATGCATTTCCGGAACTGGATTATTCAAGAAATGGATTTATATTCAATGTGCCTTTGATCACTCTCCTCCTTATCTTCTTATGATTTTCTAAATTGTTGTTTGTAAGAGGCTGAATTTTACACTGGTTTCAAAACAAACCAAAAACCATAGTACATTGGTACGTGAAGCGCAGTCTAGAAGGGAATGACAATGAGTGTAACAATCTATCAAGAGCAAAAGGCCTTCGGGTGCTAAATACTAATACAACGCAATATATTGCAAAGCTATTATCAATTTGCATACGTCTGCATAGTAAACCTTTTTTTATTGTATGCTTATTTAATGTTTGTTTTTATCACTCTTATAAACCACGTAACCTAATATCGCGCACTATGACTGTGGTTGACGTGTTGGTTGTTTCAGGTGCGTTCGGTTGATCTAACCCAGCGAAAATTCCACCAAAGATTTCTAGGTTCATTATCAGTTGAGATATTGGGGATTTCTTCATCATTCTAAACATTTATAAATGTATGTTGATTGGATTTTTCGTGATGATATGCAGATAACAGAATGGTCGAGTTTGCATTGCCTACAATCATAGACGAGTGTCTGACGACGCTTTGAAAGCGTATCTGTCCTGTGAATATGGCCTCGTATCAAGTCGACCTAGATCTTGTCAACAGTGACAGAGTAAACTTAATCGATAAACGGACGGTTTCGTAGACGTAAGCGATATTCCATTGGATGATACAGGTTAAAGCTAATGTACATCACAATTAAGGAAATCTTTGGGGTTCGAAAAGCTTAATGTTAAATAATTATGCGGGGGGGGGGGTCTTCAAGGGTAACGTTTGATCTCTTATTTTATAATCCACAATTTATACATGTTGTGCAACTGAAACGATCGGTATTATATTTTGCATTTACTTTCAGATGCGATTGTTCTGCATATATCGATCCGTTGAAATGATCACTCCCTTGGCAGAAGAATAAACTATTTCTGTCATTATTTTCTAAAGCGATTGGAAAGACGGTAATTTCTGTTTCCTTGCATTCTACATTGACCTCGAATATGACTTCGTCATTTATGTTGAAATTAGGATTTGTATCGTTTATTCTTCTCATGCATTTTTTACTTATGAAGATTCTTACGTATTTCTTTTTCAGATGATGATAAAGGAGATGAAGATGAATCTAGACGAACGAAGAGACGCCGAATAAACATCTTTTCCGTTGTATTCAATTTCGTTCAATATTGTTCATTGTAAATCCTGAAATGCTTTATATTTCCTCATTCAGTTGGTTATTGGGTCCAATATCGCGTCTCATTTCCGTGAAATTTCCGTTACAGTGGCTTAGAATTTGCCTTTGACTCTAGGCGGCGTTCACATACTTCTGTTGGTTCTATAAGCGAGTACCACATAAAAGTAAATATGAGGTCGCGATAGGTTTCCGTATAGATTGACGAAAGCGGGATTAAGGGGTCGTGGGGTTTGATTGTCCTGGAAAAAAGGCGAACCTAAAAATGTTAAACAATTTTAGGTGCGGATGAAGTTCAGGTGACTTGGCCTTTATTAAGCAGTTACCGGTAGCCGGCGTATCGAATTGCATTGGTGTGAAATGCTAATTAGACGCGACATGATTAGTGCACATTTAGATGATTGTTGTCATGTCTATCTTGCTCATTGGGTAGTGCATGTTGCAAGCGAATGCTATAGTCACGTATTCATGCGCATATATATATATATATATGTATATATGCATAGGGATATAAAAATATACATGTATGAATGGGTATTATTGTATACGCAACTATAGCATTCATTTTTCATCTTTTTTCATTTACGTTTGAGAACGAGTCCTAGTTTTGGCTGAAACGTTAATATAAATATTTTACAACTTAGTGTACGCCTCCATTCTCTCTTGATATATATATATCTATGTATATATATATATATATATATATGAACGATGTTATTATATGTATATATTTATTATAATGTATTACTTCCTTCATATATTTCATACTTGTATATCTCTAAATTTTATTTAACAATATTATTGTCAGTTGTACCCACTTGGATAAAAATACATCATACAAATCATATAAGTTCCAATGGTACGTCATATAAACATTTGTTTCTACAACATTTTACCTTATTTTATTTGTAAAATGACAGCGTATGTCGAAATATAGAAACATGTTTATTTGTATTCATTCTTTTATTCACAGTTATTCATTTGTCTATATATATAGGAATATATATAGGAATATATTTATATAAGTGAAATATCTATGATACGATATATCATACAGATTTATATTTATATATATATATATATATATATAACCATGCATGGTTATAAATGAAGTATATAATTTTATAAACTATATATTATATTCATATAAACTACATATAGCTATATTTATATGTGTATAACCGTGGATATATATATAACCATAGCCATATATAGTTTATATAAAGTCAAAGTCAAAGTCAAAGTTTGATTATGAGAAAAACTTACAAGTTCGTGCTTCTCCTGCCCCATAGGATATTTACACAGGTGAATCGTTACACATCGAAAAAGGAGTCACATAGAGTTCCGGGTAAGAGATAATGGAGAATGTGGGCTA
Organism: Echinostoma caproni; assembly: GCA_900618425.1. Taxonomy (NCBI): domain Eukaryota; kingdom Metazoa; phylum Platyhelminthes; class Trematoda; order Plagiorchiida; family Echinostomatidae; genus Echinostoma; species Echinostoma caproni. The sequence continues at coordinate 65,202 of UZAN01040607.1, forward strand.
CAGTGAATTTATTTGTTTTTAGTGGTGAGGTGTGCCAATGTTTTGTCGAGCCTCTGCTTGAAAGAATCAGTAGTGGGTGCACAAACGACATGAGATGGAAGGGCATTCCAAGATTTGCATACTTTGACAGCAAAAGACTGGCGCCGGCAATCCAGTCGAGACTTTNCTGCTTGAAAGAATCAGTAGTGGGTGCACAAACGACATGAGATGGAAGGGCGTTCTAAGATCTGCATACTCTGAATGCAAAAGACTGGCGCCGGCAATCCAGTAGACACTTGGGAATCAGTAGTTTGAAACGGTGCCCCCTTAGGTGTACATTTTTCGATCGACAGGGACGGTTTGGGTTCAGCAGTATTTAATATGTCAAAATGAAGTCTCATCGCGTTCGGCGGTACTGAGCGGAATAAAGTCCCAATGATCGCAGTCTCTCCTCGTATGTCAGGTTATGCAATCCCTTAACCATCTTGGTGGCCATCCTTTTTGGACGCTCAAGCATCTTGCGATCACGTTGAAGCCATGGACTCTAAGCTTGGATGGCTTGTTCTGTGTAGGGTCGAATGTACGCTGATAGCAAACGTGGGAATAGTGATGATTCAAACCGGCCAAAGACTCGATGAAGCAAGCCGAATTTCTTCATAGCAGCAGACAAAGCCTTAGCATAGTTGTTGAAGCAGCTTAAATCCTCTTGAACAACAAAACCTAAGTCCTTTTCGCTAGAAGTATGTGGTAGCTGCTGGTCCCCGAGGAAATACGAGAATTTCCGCTTGTGGCGTAGGGATAGGACTTTGCATTTAGAAACGTTAAATTCAATGTCGTTCTCCTTAGACTATTGATTAGCTGCGTTGAGTGATGTCTGAAATGTTAGAGAGCCCTCTGGTTCTTTTACCGTGTTCCAGATTTTTGCGTTGTCTGCAAACAGTATACATCTTTGTATATGAAAACTATAGTATGTGCATACTATAGTTTATAAACTATAAAGTTTATACATAGATGTATAAAATTATACACATATAATATTATATATGCACTCATATATGTGCTTAACATATATATCAGTTAAATTTCCAAAATAATTTGATTTTTTAATTTAATTTAGAATTCAGAATTATGTGCTCATGTTAAATTGAATGCATTATTGGAAAATTAGTTTATATATCATTTTATGTATAAATAAATAATTATTTATATATTGCTCTTAATAATAATATAAGTTGATTTTTGGGACCAATAAAATAATTTAGATTAGCTTATAAGACATTTGAGACTAATATAAGCCAGAAATATGAACATGGAATGTTTATTTAGGGAGAAATTTAACCTTTCTTATAAACCACCTAGCTTATTAGTTGCTTACGTTACTTATACATTATTTGCAAATTATTTTCTAATTTACCTAACGTAAAACTGGTATGAGTTTAAGTTATATAACTTGGTAGCAAAATTTTGAATAATATGCGGGAGAAAACTAAACGAGAAAGCAGCTTTATAAAAGTTACTACTTTTCCTTCCATGTAAGTTTAATTTGCAACGTATAGTGATGATATCGCCCATTATGTTTCCGTATCTAACCAATCAGAACTGATTGAATATAACACAAACCTATCCCATCTCGTTTCATATTCCACTTTTTCCGGGTTTAATTTTGATCCTGGAAAGTGCCTTGAGTGTATTTTTACTATTAACCGTTCTCCATCTCCCTCCGACAATGTTCAGATTCATGGAAAGGCGATGAGAAGGGTCAGCCATGTGAAGTACTCAGGTGTCACACTTGAAAGTAGCCTTCGCTGGTTCTTACATACCCAAAGTGTTGCTCGCATCGAAAAGTCTCTTCTTTTAGATAAGAAGACTGCGTCACTTCTGTTCTGACTCGTCGATGATAAACGATTTCGTTCAACTGTGTCCACTCGATACCATTGTATTGCTCCTCTGTAATTTCCCTGGTTTACCGAAGGCTGATCTCAAGTTGCTGAGGCGTGCTTTCTCAATGATCAGCCGTGTCTCCCAAGTTCCGTTATCTGTTCTGATTGGCAATGTGTGTAATACCTATATTGATGTGTGCTTGAAGCTTGCTGATTATATCGTATCTGATTGCATCCATCCTCTACACACTGACTTGTGTGCATGCAAATCCCACCCTTCCACCCGTTCTAAGCACAAACTTATCCCGTCTCGTATATCCGCATATAGAAACTCTTTGGTAACCGACAAGGAGAGTGTTCGGTCCGAGCTTTCTAATGCAATTAGTAATAAACTTTTATTCTTCTACGTTTCACATTCCACATTTTCACCTGTTTTTACCAGAATTGTAACGGTGGTTTATTTTTTGGCTGAAAGCTTGTATATATAACTCGCTAAAGCTGGGATACGATACAATACAATACATTACAAACTTTTATGTATCGAAATTTCAACCTTCAGTCATTAAGAAATGAAGCAATTGAAACCGTGTGTTATGATATTTGCACTTTTTTCACTGCGGACAAATTTAGTACTGGCAAATTTAAGTTAACTGCAAATTTAGTATTCCGGTAAAGCAATCAATACATTTGAACTCGGGGACGTGAATGATGGTACGACGAATGATCCAGTCATTTTTTGTCTCTCATCGATT
>UZAN01040608.1:2732-46019 GCA_900618425.1 Echinostoma caproni
TATGTAAGCTCCTACTTTCACACTAAACGACCATGGCGCAAGAAAGCCCATTATCCAGCTCCTATTTTGCCCAACTATTCCCAATATCTGCACCTTATGATTTAACAGATGATGGCTGACCGAGTCGAATGCTTTCTGAAAGTCCAAATAGCATACCTCCACCGGTAGGCCCCATCTATTCTGCGTGCGACTTCGTTCAGAAAAACTGTTAGGTTTGTCAGACAAGATCCCTTTCCAACAAAGACGCGCTAAGCTGGTCCCACTGGTCTACTATTGACCATATTTGTATATTACCTTCTAACTAGGCTCTTCAAACACTTACATATTACTAACGGCAAACTTACTGGTCTGTAATTCTTGGCTTTTTGACGGCATCCAGAATTGTATATTGTCGCCACTGGAGCTTTGTGCCAGTTGTTCGGGACAGTTCACAATCTAAGCGACGGTTTGAATAACTCAAAGATTGGACCCACTACGACGTTAGCCTGCGGTGGTACAACCGCTCGGTGAATTCCATCAGGTCCCGCTGCCTTGGAACTATTCAGCCCTGTCAACTCTCGCTGCAAATCCTGAAGTTCCACGATGATTGGTGGCATGATACAGTTATCTTCGATTGATGGAAGGTCACCGGTCATCCTAGGGATACCGTGAGTGCTTTTGAAGAACTGTAACAGGGTACGTGCTCTATCGCTCTCACTCTCTGCTAAGTCTCCGGTTGGCGATTCTAAAGCACTAACCGTTTATCGAGTGTTTCGCTTAGATTGCACATATTCGTAGAAGCACTTAGAATTTCGCTCGATATTTTACCCTAAGTTTCTCTCAACTTGGTATTTAGCCTCTCTTTGCACTTTGTGTGAATACTTGCACGCTTGTTTGTAACCAGTCCACAACTGATTGGTACCATCTAGTTTCTAGACCACCAACCGTCTTCTGCGAATGGTTATAGTCCTATCTACATTTGCCTTGCACCAAAGAGGACATTGTTTATTTCTTAATGGGACCAAAGACGTAAACCTGTCTGTGAGTAGGGGTAGTCCTGCCTTGAGTTTGCTCCATGTGGTCTCCAGAGGAGCATCGGCAGGATGGATACTCAGTTTATATCCTGTACCGTTCTGAACAGTTCGTTCTACTTGATGTTGCCTTATTGTTTCACAAGTTTGGCCGCTGGTTTTGTGCGCCTGGGTTCTAGCGTTAGTCGAAGGACCACATGTTCACTTTTCCCCATGTCTAAAGGGGTTCTTGTAATCACTAGATCCAATATGGACGGCCTGTCATTTGCTCTTAGCCGGGTGATTTGTCGCATGCGTTGTGTAATGCGTGCAAATGTAGCCACCCTAGAAGCAGTCTTTCTTAGGAAACGGCCAGTGCCCTGTCTCTATTTGAGTTGATCTCTGGCGTGTTGAAGTTCCCTACTAACAACACCCTTCTTGGCTTAGAAAGGAATAATTGCAGCTGAGCAATCAACTCCTGGTCGTCTGTTGCATTCGCTCGCGGAGCACACCAAAACTAATGCGTTTCTGTCTATTTGAACTATACAACTGATGGCTCCCCTCCTCCTTGCCTACCATCCATCGTATCTTGTCTGTAAATTGTGTAATCATCATCCCTGGGGTAATGTGGACTCTCCACATCCAAGATTCAGTTATGGCCAAGGTGACCATACCTGGTCTGAGCCTTCTAACCGCTCCCCACTTATCCCGTATGCTGCAAGCATTGGTAAACCATAGTTTGACTGTGTCTGCTTGAGAATGCCTGCTGGATCGGGATCCTCAAGCGTAGTGCCTGAGGCGCTACCTCGATTTGTTTGAGGTGTGTGTGTGGGGGGGGGGNNNNCCCAAGCCATTCTTATTTTCAGCTCAGGGCAGGTCAAGTTGCACAGGACAGTAAAGGCTTTCTCCAAGCGAGCGTTCATATTATTGCTCCAGTCAGAACCAACGTTCTTCCGGAGCTTCGACCTCTTGTCGAATGTTTGACCACAGCCGATTTCTTTATCCAGAACGGCATCCCTTTTCTAGTCCGTATCTACAAAGGGAGTTTATTCGAAAATAGGATGTATGGAACACCTATTGTCAATAAAAGGTACCCTACAAAATCTCTGGGTGGAGGCTGATTTAGACCCCACCTAGTTGTCTTTTTAACTCATCGACTGTCTTACAGTCCACTGGTGACGATGTTGACTGTTTTCGCTCATCTTTAATTCTACTCCTGAAGAAGTTGCATCTAAGGTGTAGCTGGCTACTGGACTTCATTACCTTCAAATGATGCCCTGTTTTAACTCGAGAGGTGCACGAGTAAACAGGCTGTCCGCCCCCAGCCCTGTCAGTCTCCTTCATTATTTTGAAGGTTTCAATGAGGTCGACTCTCAGGCACCTTCTCTCCATGGAAAAAAGCAATGGGTTTTCTAACCTCTTCTTTCTTGCGATCCTCCCAGTGGCTAACCGTTGCACCCTCTCAATGCAATTGATATCTTTCACCAAGTAAGGCGCCCAAGATTGCAGGCAGTACACTAACTGCGGTTTAACTACGATATCATATAGAGGCAGGAAAATCTCTGCTTTTCTTGACGATAGAGCCGCTTTACGCTGGATTAGTTGGCCTCTCGCTTTTTGTGTTTATGTATATTGTATATATCTGTGCTTTATTTGATGGTATTGTTAGTTTGCCAGACCTACTTTGATCGTGCAATAAAAGCATATCTTGTTGTAATTCGAGAAATATATTATTATTATTATTAAATCAACAACTAATGTTCATGTTCGCGAACGACGGCAAAGGGGTTGGGACTGAATATATATCAGGATCTGCTAGCAGTTATAAGGTGGTCAGAAAAGGGGGATCTTCGTCTTCACCCATCCAAATGTTAGCTTCTCACCGCACAAGTTGAACTTGGTAATCGCAATGGAATTGATCTCCGGAGAAAAAGAGAACTTAAATACCTGCGACTTATTTTATCTTTTGACTTCGAACCCTTACAGCAAAGTAAAAGGGCCGTCAACATGGGGAGTTATTCCGATCTGACTCCACGATTACGTGTATCAGACCTAGGGTTCTCATCTCCCCCTAGAAGGCCATAGTTAGGCCACACTTGGAATATTGTGTTCAGGCATGGGCACAGTGCTTTCGTAAAGACATTGAATTTCTAGAAAGAGTGCATCGTCTGACCACAAGGATGATAGCGGGACAGAGAGTCGATGTTTATGAACAGAGGCTCGAGGATCTTTATCTGTTCTTGCTGGTGAAAAAGGGAATCAGGGGAACCTCATCGAAGACTTTTAGATTATAAACGATCTCTCTGGACTGAGTTTAATAACTTATTCCAATTCATCCTTCCAAGTGACACTATGGATATAATTTAAGACTGTAGCGTAAGCCTGAAAGGTAGGACATACGAGCATAATTCTGTACTAACTCATAAGTCCATACTGGAGCAGTTTAATTGAGGAATTTGTAGGTTACCTGAACATCATAGCCCATAAAAGGTCTTAGATGATGGTTGGGCTTCTGCACTCCATGGAGCAGTTAAAAGCTCGTGATACTGCACGTCACAGTCTGCCTTCCAGATAAGTCTTTTGAATCACAGTGTTGGAAGCCACAACACACGCACGATTGGCCTGGGCCACACAACTCCCTGTGCAGGTTGGAATGGACTAAACTTTAAAGAGCTCCATCTATTTGTTTCGTATGCTAAATGCATTGGTGTATAACACCATATGATCATGCCTTGTGCATGCTTCACGGGTTTCGTGAAATATACATTATTCTTATTCTTATTCTATTCTTCACTCGTTGAGTTCATCACCTTTTGTGTCCAATAATACTTAGCTCTTTTAGTATCTTGAGAACAAAACCCAGGGTGACGCCGAGATTCTGCAATCCTGATCACGGGTGGCGCTGAGTGGGATTTCCGACGAATTGTGACGTCTCTGTCCCTCATAATGGTCGTCATTTAGGTGGACACAGATTACCCAAGTTGCGTCCTTTAATACGTCTTCTATCAGCACTACTTCCTTCGGAGCGGTTGTGACTGATTGGCGCTCCATGGTCGTGGAACGTGCCCAGATAGAACGAATTTCCTTCACTGAGCCCCGTGTCCTTCACAACCTAGAAAACTTTCTTCATTTCCTAGTCCATTTTTTCCGCCAGCTTCATCCGACCTGATGCACTACATGCCCTTCCTTTTCTGGGTTATTACCACCGCCTAGACTGAGACTTTCCCCCTTATTGCTTCCCTATAAAGCTCAACCAAGGTTTGGTTGCGCCGCGGTTACAATGGATTTCGCTGGCTGGGGTTTCTACGTACTAACCCTGTGGACCCGGTTAAGTGAACTAGAACACGAAACACTCGCCGTAGATCCAGTTCCCGTAGACCCGTAGACTCGCTAAGGAAATGTTCGTTCGATTCATAAAGAAGAGTCTCCGGCTGGTACTCCTTTCCATGTTATTGATAAGCCTTTCGAGGACCGTGACATTTACTTTTATCTCGTGGTATTTCGAAGTAGCGCAGTGATGCACACCTGTGGCCTATGATTATGTTTTTTCGTCCTGGTCACAATCTCTCGAACTTAGTGCCTCTGCTAGCGTCATGCCACTCTTTTACAGTAATATTCCTGACAGTGTCAAGTTATTGATAAATGCGACCAGACAGTCACATTTCTCACTCCAGAAGATGGTTTTGGTGGATATTTTGGATGCGATCAATGTGTTCAATACGGGCATTACTATATGGGTCGTATGATGTATCCCGATATTCACGCCAGTCTAAGAACTAATGAACATTTCCGTAATAGGGTGCAGGAGCGCCATCATCTCATCAATTCATACTATGAGAGGTTACCTGTTGATATGATCAACTGCTTTCCATTGGACTACATGCATCTAGTACTGCTAGGTGTAATGAAGAGATTGTTACGGCTTTGGGTTTTAACCAAAGGTAACCGAGCTCATCGTCTCGGACAGCCCAGCATATGCTAAATGGATGGACGTTTACACTCGTTGTCTAACTCCACCCCACTGGAATTCTCCAGAAAATGCCGGCCTGTTTCTGAGTTTGGCAGATGGAAGGCCACTGAACATAGACTTTTCTATTGTATCTCGGTGCCATTGTTTGGAAAGGTATACTTCCAAATAACAAATAAGAACATTTCTTGAGGTTGTCCATAATTATTTATCTACTTTCGCATCCCCTATTTTACAGATATTATTTATACGTCGCCAATTTGTTATTAATATGCTCTGTGTATGACATGTGCCAAACGTACGGCCCACAGGAACTGGTATATAATGTGCATAGTTTGATTCATCTCGCACAAGATGTACACAACCATGGTCCGTTAGGTAGCTTCTCATCGTTCAAATTTGAAAGCAATATGATGCACATCAAGAGTTCCATACATCGAGCTATACATCCGGCTCAACAATTGTATCGTCGCATTATGGAACGTCAGTTATATCCTGTATTGCTAGGGCCGTATCAAATAGCGGATGATTTTCATTCTCATAAGAAGAGATCCAAACGTTCCTTAGTAGAAGAACTCCTGATAATTGTGTACTTATAAACGATGAACCATGTATTAATGAGCGCAGCAATACGGAAGCTGTATGATTTCGAAAGCCAGTTTTTTCATCTTGTGTTGTAACCCCTATAAACTCACAGCATTTGTATATATTTTCTTGTACTGATCATAAATCAGCTGTAGATAAAGCCCCAACTTCCAAAATTTTCTGTAATAGTTTATCTATCGGACATCAGTGTACAATAATTGCCATTATGTACACTTTTGAAGTTTAATTCTTCCTTTTGTTTGGTCAGTATCCAGACGATAAATATCTACAAACATTTATAGATGTACTGCGTTGTACAGTTTGCAAGCAATAATTAAATAACTGTAGTGATGAAAAAATGGATGTCCACTAAAGAGGTCCGCTGGCCTCCGGTAGCAACTACAGACGCAATGTGGTGATTGCTAAGGAAATATGAACTCCTGTGTTTTATTGAACACGATATCCTTGTACATTCCGAATTTCCGCTTATTGCAGTTCTATTCCGTTGTTGAGTTCTGTGTGCTGATTTCACTTCGAGTCCTAGTTCCGGGTTGGACTGTTACTGCGTGGATTCCGATACGTATGTGAATTACTAGTCCGAGTGCTAACTATAACACGCAGTTCGAGGACTCTTAGCGGTTAAAGTGGAGTTACCGACTACTGCGATTATCGGCAAAGTGAAAATATTGGCTGAAACCGATAAACGACATGCCATTCTGAGCTAATTTAGGCAGATTCATTAGATAAAGCATTCTAGTTGGAAAAGGATCTAATAAATGTATCCAGTTGTGATGATAATGAACAAACTAATGCTACGACATATTTCTCTTCAAAGTATTCAACCCGAAGAAGGTGAGCTTTGTTCTGAAAAATAACAATCTTCGTTTAGGAGACCAATCATTATTAGTAGTGATGATGACGAAATACCTATTCGTCATCGACAAAGACCGAACAGTCCAACACCGGACGAAATACCTCCGGTGCTCATCCCATTAACGTTAGTAAACGTTTGGGTACCATACATTATTCCTGTAACAGATCTTATGCAAAAGAGACTTCAGTGGAGACTGATAATTCATGGAGAGTATCTTCAACATCCCAAGATTGCCACCGAAAACTAGTGAACAAAGTTGTTTTGTGCATATGTGTGAACGAAGTTGATGAGCAAATCACCCCAAAAGCATCGCATGTGCCTACTATTATATTGAGTAATTCAAAGAGCGAATCTAATGGCGTATTTGCAAAGAGCATCTTAACATGGATGAAGTACGTAGAAGATTACTTGGGCTGAATGAGTCCTTGTTCGTTTGATAGCGTTAGCTATAATCCCAATAAACTTAGCCGAGGATCTTCACATTGATTGAATGCAACAGGATTAGATAAAATCCAGTCTTTGCATCAGTCTCGTTCCTTCATTACAGTTGTTCAGGATAACTGAAGGATTTCATTTTTATTGTGGGCAACTTCATAAGGGAAGTGTTTTATTTTAGATAGTTGCTCAAATGATGGTTGGATTTATCCCCCGCCCCCATCAAACAGGGAAAACCACTGGATCTGGTTTAAATTCAGTAGCAGCTTTGATGCCAACAGCTAAAATGAAGCATGGAAAACTGAAAAAATTGACTTCTATAAACCGAGTGGATTGCGAGGAATGTACGATCGATAACTGTCGCTATGAAGACAAAGAATGCTAGGAGAACATATATCTTCATACTGCTCTATTTTATGACTGCCATATTTTCCTGAAACTATTAAACCTATGGGTGCAATAAAATCAGCGAAATTGCTTCAATAATTGCGCCTAAGTGAAAGAATTTTCAGATTTCAGATTAGTGAGGGGAATGTTTGAATATTCCACATTGTCACTTCTGACCAACCCAGACAAATGTGGGCTTAAATGCCAATCACAAACACGCATCGTGTTCAGCAAAGCTATAAAGTATTCGTTTTTACATTCTTGTTATAGACTGCACAATTAGTCACTTAATTTTATTCAGTTCAGTTAATTATTCTTAGCAAACATACGCATGTTACAAGCAGATTGAAAATTTCATCCAACACTCAAAAGCCTTGGAACAACCTTAAATCGATTTAATCCTTGTTTGTACTCAACATCAGTTCCTGTCCACCTAATTCATTGGAATTCGAACCCATGTGAACTGAATTGGGAGACTGACGTGTTACTTACTTGAGGTTGTGGTATGCTGTGATTGAACATAAGGTTATTCCCATCATTTTTTATTTTACCAGTCTCATTTTGCTACTTTTCAAATGATTAGTAAAAAGCATAGAAAGGTAAAGAGAGAGATAATGTAAATATTTAACTGTTGCGCAATTTTTGCTACTTAATAATCAGGCAAATACATACGTTTATCGAATACTGCAGCCTATAGTCTACAGCATAATAGTTGCACAAGAGTGTTACCGGGGTTCACTGGTCCGTGCAGGTTTCTTCGTTGGTTTTAAAACCTGGATCGTAAGGTCTCTGACAGTTTCAACGCGAACCACAGAGCAAACCATATCTATGCCGATCCATCAACTATTCGAGCAGTAGAGCAAATTCAGTGGACAAAAGGCAAGTTTATTCGCGGATGTGCGTTTTCTTTTCTTCATTGAAACCGATGCTCACATTTTGTGTGCAGAATTGCTTCCGATAAATAACAGATTATTCGTTTTTCCTTAGTCCCAAGGCCGTTTTATATTCTATAACGTGGCTGTTGTAAACGTAGATTGAAAAAATGGCAGTTTTTGTCGATAATAAATCGTGTTTGACGAACAAATGTGATGAAAATCAGGGTGTTACAAGTGTTTGATCAATACTTCTTTTCCTTTCTNATACATATATATATGTATACATATATATATGTATGTGTTCGTCAATGCGGCCGACGTAGCTGGTTCGATTTGAGGGTAAATTATATGTTCATTTGTCGACTAACTTATGTCTATTCTCAAGGATCTTGATTTGTTTGAATTGACTATCCTTCGAAGTTCACCTTCGAGCACAACCCTCAGTAAATCCATTCACCCATTTATTCGGAAGCACTAGACTTGAGTTTCGCTCTTATTAGAGCTCACCGGTAGTGCATATTCATCGTCTCGTCCGGGATTGCAACTCCGGACCCATCGCATGGAAGGTGCGTACGGTACCACTGTGTGAACCAGCTCATATCATGACTGAACCACATTGCAAATTCATGCTTGTTCAGGTGTAGTGTTTAGTGGTAGTCAGTCTTTTCAATTGACCCGATAGCAACGAAGGTGACACAGACGACAATCTGTTAACTCCAATCGAAAGCTTCCCACCAAGTCAGGTCTTCCATACAGGCTACGGGCTGACTTGCCAAAAACCTGCCAAGTAAGAACGATTATTCACAGTTAACTCACAGTTACTTGTGAGTAGTGCTTCGGAATGTATGGTTGAATCGATGAACTGNNNNTCGATAGTCAGTTCAAATCAATCAATACCAATTATCCCACACCACTGCTCACAGGTAACTGTGAGTTAAATGCCTAAAGCTCTGCTAAAGTTCACCGAAACATCTCAATAGGACAGTCAACCGAGAGCGAATTTTTCATAAGTTACCTACGCAGATTCTAATGCACGGGAAATATTTCCACACCGTTGTTTTCTCACCGAAGGTAGGAATTAGTTTTAAAGTCACCCGATGAATAAATGCAGAAAATATTGAAAAGCATCCATAGTTAAAAGCCACTTCTATTACCCATACACAGAGTATATTCAGATCTACCCAAACCTGGTTAAACATTCTGCTGCCGATGAATTACCCAATTTCACAGAGTTCAAAATGCATAAGGATCGAAATCACTGTACTTGATATGGCTGTACCGAAATACCTGGATTCTAGGTTACCAAGGGTGATGGACATGGAAAATTGGCTCCCATGAGATAAGCTGCTTTGGAAAAGTTTTACATTAGCCATATCAATGATTGCTTCTAGTATTGTGTGAATTCAGGAAAGGCGGTTTATTGTTTCAATGCTGTCTGCGGAATTACATCCGGAAAGTTGAGCTTTTTGGTGAACAGTACACCACCCAATACCTAACTCAGGGTTTGTGGGCTGTTGCTCGTTATTCATTCGCTGTTCAAACTCCAAAACCATGGAGATTTTGCTGTCGAATTTAATCTATTGCCACTTAACAGCGTCGAAATTCGGAAGGTTAATAGTTTGTTTACTGCGCTTAAAAGAGGGGAAATTTTACACATACTGATCAGATTTATAACGAAAACCCATAAAGTAAGGTTACATGCCACACATAGTGAATCTGTCACCTAAAAGACTGGTTAACGCGAATTTTACCGAGGTGGACAAACGAATTGTTAACCTCTCTAGTACTACCAAATGACTAAATATCATAAAATATCCTTCTTTCCCCATAGTTTGTAAGGAAAGCTCTCATTGTGTATTTGTAACTGTCCCACAGAGGTAATTATCACGAAACAATCATAGCATGATTTTAACCGTCATGTATTTCGAACCCAATGGGAAGGAGCACTTCATAGACAGTGAAATTCCCAACGAGTTTGTTTGATGTGACCGTATTCCGCTCTCCCGCGGTGCGCGACAGGATGTACCTCAACGCGAATTCTAGCAGCTGACGACAATACGAGGCATTGCGGAAGACTGACGAAGGTGGGGAACGGCAGTAGAGAGGCGGGACACGGGGTGGCGAGGAAACACTATCAGACAAGTCCTCCGTGGGTCGGGGTTAAAAGTTTAACCCGCCCGGCAAAACAACCAAAATGAACCAAAAAGGTCCAGCGGGATACAAGCACTCACAATGAAATATTACTGGTGCGGTTTCAAAGCGTTCAAATTGGAGCAGACTTACACATATGCAGAAATTACACAATGCGAAGTCATGTTTGATTTCATAGCTGAGAAAACCATTGAGGAAAAGAAATTGTTTGCTTAAGAAATTCCGTTATATTTGTTCCCTGCAAATGAAAAATTGGGAAACACATTACACCTGTTTCAATTTATTATACTGTTGTGTTTAACCCAGTTTATTATTTTGAGAAGATACAATTTTGGATTCCATGATTAATCTGCTTTACTGAACAGCATGTTACGTTCACCAAATCTTTCTATTGTTGGTAATTAAATCTCGCTGTTTCCGAAACCCAAGGAACTTCTGAGCGGGTATAGCGACGTGGTCAACGCGTGAGCTTGATGCTACAAGTTAACTCAGTCACGTGTCAACACTATATATATATGTATATATATATATATATATTTACACAATCGGCTTGCGGACAAGCATGGTGCCAACGCCAAAACAATAATAAAGATAACAATAACGGGAGGGGAGGTTGGGATGCAAAACACTGCACACAAACAATGCAGTGTTTTTTTTCTTATTCATTTTTATTTTCTTTTATTGAATGCACAATGAGACAGTTGTCAGGAAGGAGGAATAGGCCAACCAAAGGGCTGCCATACAACACACAAATGGGGAAAGTCAGGCGTTGGTGGTGGGATTCGAACACTCGTCCTCCGGGGTGGTAATTTGATGACGTTACCACTGGGCCACCACCTAGCTCTTCAAGATCATCACTGTTGGAATCTTGGGTGTTTGTTAGTAAGTATAAATAATATTCCTATTCAAAAGGACTTCGGTGTTTGAGAAATATGAAAACATGGGCCCAATATAAGTATTACCTTGAGAAAAGGTAAGACGCCAGCATTTTGATTAATTTGCACAATTGTCATTGTTAGATAAACGGGAAAATTCATGGTAAATTTCAAAGCTTCCAGCTACTAATGAAGAGTTAATTATCCAATGGAGTCTTGCAATTAAATACACCCATGAGTTGTGGATGCATTTCATCTATTTACCACTAAGCTGATTTATTATTCAGTGCCCCAAAATAACAATAAAAATATTTGTACTAGTCCATTCACCGTAGTTTACACATTCTAAATGGTTTAAATGTACCGGGTTGTTTTATTTGAGAGGATAAAATTATAGGATCTCACAACTTGTGCTAGGTATGGAAAACTCTTTTTCCGACATAATAAACACCTGTTTAATAGTCTAATTTAGTGTTATTGTTGTTGTTGCTGTTGCTACTACTCGTAAAAAAATTCATCCCACAAACTCAATTTTGAACATAAACAGTAAGAAAATCCATTGCTCCCAATTGATGCACAACGAAGTGAATAAAAGATACCAGCAAGTAGCCCCTGTGACTGTTTTTCACAACTATTATCATGCTGCAAGTACACAAATTTATCTCACATTTGTGTTGGTTCAACCTCCACCAACTCCGTAGGTAAAGCACGTCACAAAAATAAGACTTTACGGCTAAGGAGCACATTGGGTGTGATGTGGACTGATACAGTCGAGGAATCCTGGTCGTAGGTGTGAACTGGATCAGTACATTAAACATGCGATAGGAAGATGATTACTTTTATTGGAAACGCTCACTTAATCAGCCTCGATTTGCGCACCACATTAAACCACGTGCAACCGTGCATGTGTGTGTGAACAAAATAGATTTGGCGCGCAGCACGTCAGCAAATGCCAATTGGTTAAGTGAAGTTCACGATGCACGTGAAACGCGATGCCCCACCCGAGGGGCTTTGGAGAACAAAACCACCGGAAAACTTAGAACCCGTGCAATCAAGCGGGGAAGATTTGATCAGATTTGTTGCAACTTGATCAGGCGAGATACGGCACAACGGGAGTACAGCACCGGTTACGAGGCTACAGCGAATTCCTGATCCATCATGCAAGTTGCTCTTGATCTTTAAATGATAAATTCTTTCGTAGAAATACATGAAACAAGTTCACCAGGTGTTTATTTCACAAGCAAACATTTTGGTCACAGTCGTTCGGATTGCCACACAAATGTATCGCCCTCACGAGAAATCTCCTAAATAATAGTAATAACCATTACACTATAAATTTCATCAGTTTCATTTATTCATTATACAATGATGTTATGACCGGCATTTCGGCTAAGTATCATGCTTAAGTAAATGCTTCCAAACCAAAAGATGAGGAAAATGGTAATGGTAGTTTGAATCCGAGACCTAGAGGACAACAATCTATGTCGCTGGACCAATGTCACTTCCACGAAAAAATGGTACACTTTTGGAAGATCAGGAAAAAAGGATGACAGTAATCTCATTGTTGATGTAGATAAAGGGCATGGATTTAAACAGGCAGTTCCCTAGGAGAGGTAAAAATGAAATAAAGTTGTTTTTTATCATCATCGATTTCAGCATTAGTTTACCCTTAAGCTCAAGAACTTTCACATGAATGTTCGTGCACTTCTGAGGAGTAAGCGAGAGACATTTGAATTCAACTTGTGGTGTTGATGCCTATTCTTGCTCTTGTTGAATTAGTATTTTTCAGGTACCCTAATAAGTCTCCCTTCTTTTATTTTTGCTGAAAAGAAAATAGTACGGGAGGGTTTTTTGAGGTCATTAATTAACTTGTAAAGACTGATATGGTAAGAAAAGTGCATGTATGGGTAGCGTCGAGCGTAAAGCCAAGCTGCGATACAAGAACGCATCACACTGATTTAAATTATCATTGACAGAATTTCTTACAAACATGAAAATAAGAAGAGCTAAAATAAATGACCATGTATGTGCATCCTTGTTGAATTGACAATATGGGGTACAATATTCTTCAACTTTTTGATGGAATACATTATTCAACAAACAACTGTTTGGAAAAATATTGGGGTCAATAGGGGAAAAGAGGACGAGCGAAAGGGTAGTAGCAGTTTACATCATGAGCTGTATCACCTAAAATTTGTAAATACTAAATAGTTTGGCAGGGAATTGCTGACAGTTATTCTGTTTAATTATAAAAATGGGACGCAAAAGCCACGGAGTGAGGTAGACTTAAAAAGCACCTTGATTTCCGCTATCAGGCTCAATGGATGCTTCAATAAACTTGTGAAAAATGTGTTCACATACATGTGAGTAGAAAAGCAATATGGTTGCCGAGGAAAACCAACCTATATCTCTCTTTTTAGCGCATGATTTCACATGTTAAACCAGTTCTAACAAGGGATGTGCAACTAACCGGGCGTGATGAATAAAGGTGGTGTCAGTTGTTGGGCTTTGGGCTGTCAACTTGGAATCGGTCATGCGCAATGTGCGTACACGTGGTAACTAGCTCAAATTAAACCGGAATCCGTTCGATGTGCTTCGGTAATACCACATCTCAAAATAAAATGGAGGAACTCATTCATTAACATGCTCATCATGCTATCTCATTTTTCTATTCGCATACGATAGTGCCCAAGTAAAGCAGCTTAAATTCACCAGGACGTTTGTTTGGCTAACATAGAAGCTGAAAAATTGTGGTTCAGATGAACGCGTTTTGGCAAAATAGCAACTGGATTTTATTCTGAAACTGCATGTGATGAAACTGAAGAAAAACGTTAGGAGAATACCAACGTTTTGATCAAACGAATAATTCTGACAACGTTACGCTTATTGAAAACCTGAATCTTGAAATTACATTGCTGCATACTGGTAGAGAACAGTGACTTGACTTCCAACAATAAAATAATCCTACCGACCAGGGTGCAAGATTAACTCCCGGGAAGTAGACGGGACTGCAGACGAGATATTGAATCACATCGTTATAACCTCTACCACTGGTCAGTTTTATGATTATAACCCTTTCGTCCAGTTTCGGTAAGCACAACGATAAGAACTATGGAGAAAAGTTTACTTTTTACGTAAAGAAAGCTTCTTGAATACATCTATTGCACAATTATAAATCTTCTGTGTCTCAAACGGACTCGTATGTGACCGAATGATATACTGAAGAGATTAGTTTTTCAAGGTAACCTCACATAAATTGCTGCTGTATGGTATCAAACAAATTCAAATATTTCCTATGCCAATTTGAATGGTGTGAACGATAAGCCAAAAATCTAAGGACTAATAATTAAATGCTTTAGTGGCACTGAAAAGAACGTACCCTTTCTTTGTCCAATGAATTACATCCTCAAGGATTCGGTCTGTGGTATACACTTGCTAAATGTAGAATCACTCAGAAACACGGATACGATTGTGTTTCATGTACTTTTGCATAAACGGAGCAGGTGCAAGTCTTTGGCTGCAATAACAAAGGATGCATAAACGACCACCCTAAAGAACAGAATAGTTCTTCAGTCAAACAAAAAGCGTCCAATGCCATGGAGATATTTTTGTATAATTAAGTAATTGACAGAAATCATTGATCAATGGTGTGATGCATTTTCACTGCACAAGAATGAGGTAATCAAAGTGGTTTAGATTTAAACTGAAGCTGTTTGTTTTGAAAGTTTATGCAAAGACCAGTCAACGACTCTGGAAGAAGCGTTCCTCTTTGTTAGGATTCTTCAGTAGTTTGTAGTGCTTTTGTGTTCATGTTGGGATTCCAATTGTGTACCTTAGGTGAACGATGCAACTTTACTAGACCTGGGTTGAATGATCACAACAAAAAGCTTCTGTGTGGACCTACATGATGTCACGTGGTATTAGGAAAATTACTGACACTTTTTCAGTTTCCTAGAGTAATTTCAATCATCTGTTTGCATAAAACGATAACCAATATTGGAAAGAAGTAAGAACGGAAGACAGGGCATTATGAAAACGAATACGTGGACTGAATTAGTTGCAAACAGGCTAAAGTGCGGTCAAGAGTTATTGGAATAACTAAAATCAAACACAAATAGCAAACATGCACCACTGTCAGTGCTGTAGCGGTTGGGTGAACCTGATCGTAAAACCTGGCTGTTTACCCACCCTTTGGGGTAGATATATTAAATGGCATGGGCCCGGGGTCAAATAAAGCAAATTGTAGTTCTGTCTGTTTGCCGATGGGTGCATGGCATTGCTGGTTATAAACCAAGAGAAAGAAAAATTGCAATTGCCAAAACGATTGGATTTATCCGATTGATGCTCTTTCTCCGAAACATCTGAGCTTCGCATTGAAATGTAACACTATAGGCTAACGAGGTTATTTGTTGGCAATTTATCTACCTCTTAGTTAGTCACATTTTGGGTTATAGGGTATTAAATCATTAAAAAATAACAAATCGGGAGTGGAACTGGACAATTTTTACTCTGGGTTCTACAAACCGGATGCAGTTGAGACTATAATTTCTATCTAGACAGGAGTATTTACGTTGGATGTATTAATAACACGTTGATGGGATTCATTTTCCCTAGATGGTCCTCTTTTTAAAGCACATTTAAATGGCATGTACATAACTTTGTCATATCTACTAGACTGCGTAAATAACAATACCAAGGTTTCCGGGGATTCACAATTATCTTACTCGTCGGACAAAAGACATGAGTTTTACTTTATGGAAGAGTCTATGACCAGTTTTGATTAGCGCTTATAGCCTTTAGTATTCGGGCTTATTTGCTCTTGACGTCTTATGAGCATGCCACTCAAAGCATTGCAATAAATGATCGATTTAGAGGGAATCGAAAAAGGATCAATCAACATCTGAGCTTAATGAGCGTTTAGTTCCCCAAGCGGAACAAATATCTAAACAATGTATCTAAGAAGGTATCTAACAATGTGTCATGGACTATAATCGTGCATATGTAGTTTCTTTCTTTTTTGTTTCCTCAACAGCCTAAAACTTCATCGGCCAAAGGAGGAAAAGCTATGATGTAGAAAATGTGTTGTGGCACTTATTGAACGAGCTTTTTCGACTATTGAGGGTGGTAACCGTATACAAAACAAAAATTTCTTAGGATATCGATTTCGGTCTTTAGTCGAATCCATGAATTCGTGCTGCTGATGAAACCCTGTGTGGTAAAATAATTGCTTCTGATATACTTAGTAGTTGGATATAATAGTTATTGTTCTCTTCAACGAACCTTTTAACATACCTGATATAATGAACTACTTTTATTCCATTTGTTTTTATAGAATAGAATATATATAGCGATGATCCACAATTTTGTTCTATTGAATGTGAAATTGTACAATTAATTTTAGGAACAGAGACCGACCAATCAGTGGGCTGTCTTTGAATTTCAGGAAGTGAAAAAAATTAAGTAATGGGGATAAGAAAACTCATCTGGCTGTTGGTGTACAAATATTTTGGAGATGTGAAAAAGCAAATCGTCAACAGATCAGGGTTTGACCTGTTCTGATAAACAAATTTGTTTTGTAGAACGTGTGGGATTTCTCTTAGGTATACACACATTTAGAGCAGATAAGTTAGAATATCTTTGCTTAAAGGTTCCGGTTCATTTGGAATGTAATTATTAACGGTATAATTACATCAGAAAGGCGGGAGTTATATCATATTTGGATAATTTTCTACCTAATTGACTATCTACTACAATAACATTTTATCATCAAGAGGGTTTGGATTTAATTTGAGCCTTTGCATTGATTTAAACCGCTTCTTCACACAGTTTTCACTTCATTCAGTCCATCACACACTCGGGTGGCAGTAGACTGGAGTTTCACTTCCCTTTGAGCTCACTCGTAGTGCATATACATCGTCCCGACCGATTTATGTGAGTTATTGTGAGTTATGTGAGTTACTGCCGTGCCAACCAGCTCACTTCGTGCCTAACCGGAATTATCAAGTTCAGCTGGCTCATATATCATCTTCAATAATAGGCCCGACAGAAATAAAAGGAGACAGGCATATAATCATAAATTACATAACTTACAGAGGCTGTACGGATGTGTTCTGTACCATTTCCTGTAAGCATGTAAGTAAGCACGCAATTACGTGATTCGTGATTTTCAAAGTTATTTGTTAGTTTATTAGCTCACCACGATCATTGTTTGCGGAATATTGATATTTTACTAAAAAGTGCAGCAGAATAGATTATCTCCGTTTGATCAGTCTCAAAATGCTCATATACTCACACACCATCGTCCAGTCGTCTTTTCTACGATTTGCTTATTTAGTGGCTGTAAGTCAATAGTCAAGGAAATCAAAGTTTGCACTAAGTTGGTAGTCGGATGTGTTATTACTTTTAACGAATTGAACCCGATTTTCCGGGATAAGGTGAAACTCATTTTCTAGAGACCAACTGTGTCTAATGAATACCCAATATACCACTAGGCAGATGCTTGAGGTATGCAAAACCACTGCTGCACACTGGAGTCTGCCGACTGTAAGCTGGTGTGTCGCATTTTTGGTTGTCGGATGCGAGTATATAATCCAAGTGTTCCGTCCAAGGGTATCAGGTTCCAACGAGATTCCACTTTCACTGAATATGGTAACTCTGTTGCATGTGCTGTTAAAGTTTGTCATTCAGTGTGATTTTCTATTGATATGCAATTGGTAGAGCCAACGCGGTCGCCCCAAATTCCAAAACTGGATTCTATCTCTGTTCTCCTTTTTTATGCACATTTTCGACTCATAGATCACTCACTCAAACCAGATACTGAATCCATTCTTGGAGGCAGCAAAAATAGAATTTCCATTAAGTCCCTCAATTGTTAACTCATCCCATCCACAGATTTGCAGCATTAAGATCAACGCATACTTTTACTTCCAAAAGATAACCTCCTGAGTACCTATATTTCTTTATGTCATGATACAACTGTTTGCCGAAAAATTTTCCGAGGTTGTCAACCCTATATCAGTCAACTCACTTCATAGCAAATTGAACGTAGTAGTATGAAAAAACACTACTCCTTCCAACGTCAAGGCAAGTCAGCTTAATCTTTATGCACCCGTAGGGTGCATTTTCAGTGATACCCACTTGAAACAGCTTTGAAAGACATATAACTTCCAGCAGTTGCGCTACACGCGGTACCTGGATGAAAAACGTTGAATGTAGGGAAACTTCTTCGGTAACGTTTGACAAAGCACTGGCCCCATTCATTCGGTTCAAGACACGGAGTCCTCTCACAGGAAAATTTGCGAGGGTGCAGGCAAAAGAAACGAGGATCAAAGCCAACGAGTAAATTCACCTCACCATATATAGTAACAAGTAGACCCGAACTCTCTAAGTAACGGCTAAATAGCAGATATATCTCGTAACGCAACGGCTACAACTATTATCTCCCCAGTTGAATTGTTTTGTGTACAATAGTTCTAAAATGCTCTGAGTTTTGGTTCCTACCAGTGAAGCAAAACGGTTTTGTCCTTGCACGCAGGACACACACCACATCCAGGATTCCGCCTTAAAGTTTCTAAGCGTCTTAAAATTCGATCATGTGAATATTTTTTGAAGCAACAACTCACCCCTCCTTCGGCCGTGATCCCGGATAATGTTTCCAGATGTTGTTATGCACAGAGGATCTCCTCGAACTAATCTCTAGCACAGATTATCCAACGCTATTAAGTTTGGTGACAGATTTTTCATACTTTACAACTTATGATTGCAGAAAATAACGTAGAGTAAAGATCAGTGGTTATCATGCAATTAGATAAAATTTTCTGTTATATTGTGTAAAGCAAAACATTTTGTTTAGTAGTGTGATACCAATATGGAAGTAGAGTGGGTCATTCAAATGCCAAAAGCCTACCTATTTTGTACTGGCGGAAAACTAAAATATGTCAACGAATAAGAAGACAGTGAAAACCTTTTTCCACTCGGGGGGTGAGGGAGCGCAATTAACCACACGCTTCTCCCACAACACTTTGCGACTATTTCATCCCAGCAAGTATTCACTTGCAGTTAGTTTCGTATCCAAACTACCACGTCCATTTCTCAGATACGGATCAACTGTTAGATTTGGATCTTCTCGTCAATTAATCACTGCAATTGAACATGAAACTAACGAAGAGTTTACGTGCACCATTATTGTTCCGTATACAATTGTATAAAAGGGGAATTAAAAAAGATTGTCTTTTTATCCCCTCTGTATTCCGGCGTGGTTTTCTGCACTTCAAATCAGCTGACAAACAACTACGGAAATTGATTTAAAAAATGTTTTTGCTAAGTGATATGGTTTATGTAAGTTGCAATTTCATGCACTCTCCAGATAATCAATATGGTACCGAGCTTCACTGGAGCATGCTTGTGGATTTAATTAAGAACATTAAGTTGGAGTGAAAGATGTGGCGTTTCGTTTCCGATAATTTCTACGTTCGAATCAAACGAAAAGTTTTCGATTCTTAGCAATTATCCATCATCGTTCATGTTAATACTCGTTTAATTAAACTAAATTATTCAGTCAGTTTTTTAAATAAATGGGAAAATCGTGTTTTTTCCCGAACCAGTTAAATCGATGAAGAATAATTTCGTCAAAAAAATTGTCTGAGAAAATTTTGAAGGATCGCAGATAACATCACTGTGTGGATGGATCTGTTTCTTTACTCAGTAAAATCTGATTGGTAAATTAGTCGGGACTAAAAGCACGAGGGAATATTTGTTTTTGCAAATTACCTAATTCCGAAACGGAGGTTTGATTATTTTCTGGCTTTAGGATTGACGTCAGAGTTCGGTAAAAATGTCACTTTATGTTTTATATATCCATGATTAAAAACGCACACCCGCCATTCGTATTGGTGTTGTCGTCCATTGTCCGAGTAGGCCAATAAATCACTGAATCCTAAAAGTGTTATATCTGAGGGATTTTAGGAATGTTCTCAGGAAAAATCGAATTTGATTTCCCTCAATGCTGCCCTCTATTTTGAAATCACGTGTTGGACATACCAGGCCGAAATCGAACTCCAGAGTATATACTGATACAGTTTTTGTTTGCGCTATCTCCAAAATAGGCAGTTGAGAGACCTGAGGTTGCCACCTGGGAATAATATCATCAAACTCAAATGAAATAAAATTGTAATGTATTGATTGACATCTAAAAATATGGCCAAATGCCTCCTAAAAACATCAAACATGCTGTATTTATCCCACACGAATACACGCATATACATTTTTATATGGGTTTTCATCGAGCTCGTGTGACAACGCTCTATGTAGAAATATATTTTGGTTTTCAATATCGTACTTGTTTGTTGATACAGTTGGATATGGAGCACTTATTCCAAAGTTTATCTCATCCCATTACGTTCTTTATTCACTTTTACCACCAGTCGCTTGACTGGAATCAGAGTGGCACGATTAAATTTATGAGGGTCTGCAAGTAACAGTCCAAAATCAAAGAAAAACATTTAGCTCATATCAGCATGAAGGTTTATTATTATTATTATTCAATCATGAGGATGTTTATAGTTAGTATTATTATTCAAAGTATTTCAAACGCATACATTTTCCGTATGATGCAAAGCAAATATACAGATAATTGATATTTTTCTCTCAAATGAACAAAATGAGTAGATACTCTTACAGGTATATTGTATCTTGTGTGGGGTGTTACAATATTCATTCCAGTGAATAAGGCTCTTAACGCTAGACATTGGGAGGAAGTGATCTGAAGAAAGTCAGGATGCCTCAAGACTTTGATCGATACCTGTACATATGAGCACTTGATAACAGCAAAACTGGATCATGCTCAGGTTCGAGGGTGTAGCACAATGCTCGTTGTGAACGGATACACGGGACAGTGGAGAAACATTCTACATAACCACGTCCAACTGCCTTATTACGAATGAAAACTGATTGCACATGTTTGTTACGCATGATTACCGTCTTCCACCAGAAACTTCAAAAAGCTAAAAAACGCTGTGCCAAGCAATCGGCGGGTATCCCGCATGGTACACAGAAAATGGTTTGTCATTCACGAGAGGTTTTTGATACAAAATCACACCACAATAAATCTGAGTACAATTTCAAATGTTTTGCTTTGAAGTATTTTTTAGTGCTACTTCAAATCAGGAAATAATGTACAAAAAGTCGTGCTCTCTTTTAGTGCATCACAATCATTCTAACACGGTGTAGTATACACTTTTTGACTCAAAAGGGACAGGCATTTGAGAGCGAGAAAGGACAGTGAGCTGAGCGTGCGTACGTGAGTTCAATCGTGAATCCATATTTACATTTTCGAGTCCTTCAGGTCTAAACACGTGACACGATGAGGTCGAGCTAGCCTGCACAAACGGCTAGTGAGCCCACAGCGGGACTTAGGTGCTGATTGGATTGATTGTGACCATAATAAAGAAGTTCAAAATGTGCATACGATGCCTCTGTGATTCCCTGTAAGGGTTGAATCGTCGTTCCGAAACATTTATAGTAATCTGTGACTTCTGCAAGTCTTACTTACGCTTGGTGGTGTTTACACATGCGTAACGATTGGCACTCAGTAGTGCAGCCAGTGTGCCTTGTTCTAGATCTAGAAGTGAAGGAATAAACTGACTACTAGATTGTATAACCGAGATACTGCATTGGCCTAAATATGAACCGATTGTGGAACTTATTTCCCTTAGAAGGTTTTTCTACCGGTCCACAGTATTTGCTAAAGTTTCCCCACAGTGCGGGAGCAAGGTGAACACCATTGTTCTTTGTTATTTAATTGTGAAATTAATTTATTCAGGTAAACAAAGAGCATGAAGTGGCTTCTTATACGAAAAAAACACTCCCGGTACACTATGCGAAGGCCATTTTTGTGTTCTAGCATAAAAATGTAGGCTGATAAAACAATAACTCAGTCCGCGGTGATCGTATTTTGTTTTCTGAGTGTGATATGAGATTATAAAGTTTCTGCTCCTAAATAACAGTTTACATGATATTGAATGCATATTGTTGCATATATGAGCACCAAACAAATGAAGTTGAAAAACCATTCTGCACTTCAGGATCATTGGCGCACTCAAGTGATTTTCATTCTTGGTTATTATTGGTGAGAAATATTTTCCGACATTCAAAAAAAACATCTATTCACATTCCTATTTCGTGCCCCACATAACATATTCTTCCAAACGTATTTGTTTGAAAGGACCAACAGTGATTGATGGAAATCACGTTATAACTACTCCAAGCCAAATGAATGCGACATAAATGTTTGCAATTTGTCATTCCACTTAGAGTGCATACGGTTCACCGGAACGTTTATGTTCGCGGTTGCTTCGTTTTACTTGTTGGTTGCTCTCCTTGTAGAGACCCTATTGACCAGCAAATCCATCCCACACCCGGACTCGGTCTACAATCGACTGTCTTGTGTCCATTCTAGGGGGGAGACGGGGCATCTTGAGGCAAACGTGAATTTAAATGCTTCATAACATGATGTACCTGTTGTAGATCTATTAATGCACTGCGAATATTACTGAAAATATCTGCATATTATAGGTTTCTCCAATTAGTTGGTCTTATACAGTAGAAAACAAACACATTTACGTGTTATGTGCATGCAATTTGCTTAAGTTGTCTCCTGACCAATGCGAAATTCCATACACAAGATTAAAGCGGCAATCGATGAGAAATTGAATCGATTCGGAAAGCACTCAGAAATTCTAGTTTCACCTTATTGGGAAAAACGTAGTACCATGGTATTTTAAACTTCATTCCATGTACAACGGAAGAACACATTTCAATAAGGACTCCATGAAAGTTGGATTAAAATGGTTTTTAAATTCACACTTTGTTCACTAAGCAATTAGTTGAACTTTCTTTTAACGGAGTCTGCCACAACACAATTTGCAATGGTATGCAATGAATTGAGATCCTCCTCGGCCATGCTTTATGAACATTTGCAAAACAAGCTCTTGATTTTGCGGTGCTAAGTATTATCTTAATTTATATAGATGTAGCATCATTATGCAAAGATTATTTCCTGCTTCATATGCAACGTTTATTTACTAATTGCCTTATTTGAAACCTAGGAATAATACCCACTNTTCATTGGGATAGATAAACAAAGTTATGAGTAACATCTCAGACCCTCTATCGGTGACAATTCAAATACTGACTTTGAACATCAACTGAAATATAAATCACGCTTTCATAAACGGATATCGTCTCCGTATGATTCTCTTAGCTGAACATCTTAAGCTGTTTTGTTCGTCAGTAGAGCACGTATTTCACTGATTGGATTCACACATTTACAAGAAGATCATTCCCGTCCCTCGATTTTCAGTTCGTCCGTCATCGAAGAAGAACGGATACCGTTCAGTCGTTCCTTTCTTTTTTGACTATCTGTAATGGTCATTGCTGTTCTGCGTTTCTTGCCGTCGCAAATTTCGCCCTAAATACCAATTTCGAAGCATATATGTTCACCTCCCAGTTTGAGTTGAATTGTTCAGGAAATGTGTAGCATAAAATTAAGAATTGATTATATAAAAAATAAATAGCGATTGTTTGCAATACTTCGTGTGTTTTATCGCAACCACAGAAACGTCACTGGATTTACCAGAAGAAATATGTATACGTTAAATTTATTTTTTTTCGAATTTGTTATAAATTACTCCCTAACTTGCTGTGATTGGAGGCTATCGAGTTCTACCCATCTTTTTTGTTCTGCAGGTGGTTGATTTTTTATCGACCTTTAACTTTCATCTTTCACGTGGCTTTCTCCTGTGAGAGGATGAGTCGACTTCACTAATATGATATCCACCAAGATTCTTAAGAATGAGGTGCTAGGTAAGGATTTCCATCCGGAACGTTTGGTTATTCAATACCTAACCCATAAGCATGCAGAACACCCTTAGGAGCTGAAGTCTCATGAGTGTCAGTAGCCAACGTGATTCATTCGCCATTCGGGTCGTCATACCCAGGGGCTCACAGCACCAGAGATAGAAAGTGACTAGTAACTACGGTTAAACACTATTAACCCAGATGGAGTAGATTCATCCTGCTTGTGGATGATGAAACAGACATGCGTTTCTCTATTTCACCCTTATCTCGGTTGCAAGAGGATCGCCGACTTCTTTTTGAAAGAAAAATCACAACAGACTTGATCACGGAACTGCTGTTCGGCTGAAGTGATTTTGGCGGAGAGGTAGTCTGTCATCCACCAAGCTCTGGTAGGCCCTTTGTTGTTTATTGACCACTTTTTATTTGTCATTTTCTGAGACTTATTTGCAATGATCGTTGATAAGGACATCCCTATGTTCACACACGGGGATGCTCCTAGCAGCGTACAGTCTGCAGACCTCATGAGTACCTTTGTGTCGGGGAGCCCCAGGAACACCATAGATGAAACCTCTTCGCTAAATGTACATAGATAGAATGACAAGGGATATTTTTCAGTTCCAATGGAAAAGTTGGTAAGTTCGGATAAATTCAGAAAACCACCTAACTTCAATGTATTTGATATTTACCTCCGGAATGTCACCATCCCGGTCAGAAAATAATCGGAAAGGGACTTGAGTTCTCCATTGAAAGATGAAGCCTGACGACCCATAAAAAGTAAAATTTGGCTTTACAGGAGGATTGGTGTAATAGACTATCTGGTTGACTCATTTCAAGTAAATTCAACTATGGTGACAGATAATCGTGAACTATTCTTCAATCTATCTGAAACCATGGGAGACGAGATGTAAAGCAAATTACCAAACACAATATGATAAGGAAATGAGTATCAAATTGAATCATGCGGATATATGCTAGAGGACTCGCTGATGCATAACTTTATTTGATACCTACATTAATTGGGGGCACTAGATGAATCCTTACACACTTCGGTTATACGTGATTTTGAAACGTTTGATAATAATAGTAATCCACAATTAAACCAATCCTGTGCAACTGAAAGACACGAACAACCCTGTACACAATGGCTAAACGTTAATTTTTGCGAAAAAAGCACCACTTAAGATGGTGCTTAAGATGGATGGAACTTTTCATGACTATAAATAGTAGAATGCTGTGGCATCGGATTCTCTCCTTAGAGAACGAAAATGATTTATGATTGCTCCACAATAAGAGCTTCCTTGGTAGTCTGTTAGTCACGTTTGAAATACGGATCACCCAGAAAGTAATAACCGACTTCAATGCAAAAGGAGATTGTCGAAGAACCGTAGCCATTCAACAGCGCGCTTGAGCAAAAGAAGCTTTGTTATTCCTGATATTCGCTACAGTCACGTAACCGATACTTGGCATACAGAGACTTGAGTTGCAAAATTGGTGATCACCTTTTTTATGGCAATATCTTCTAAATGTTTACCCTAATTAGTTAATTTGATCATCTGAATCCCTACTAAATTTATCTAATCTCGATGAAATGTTTCACCCTGTGGTTTCCCAATTTTTCGTCCAAACGAGGCATCCAATTTCAGGCAAACATCTCCAATTGACCTGTATAGCAGGTCAACTTGCATCCATGGGGAATACAAGCGTTTGTAATGAGGCAGACGATTCCAGATCCGCGTACTTCATGAGGTCATCTGAGTGATTGTCTCAACCGTTGTAAATTGTTAATTACTTTGCTGTTTCAAACACGTTCTCTTTTTTCATTAGGAGATAGAGGAAAGCAATCTCCTGCAAGGTAGGATTGTTTAGCGATGCTAAAAAAATGATATGGCTGTATATTGGTATTTTTAGACCCAGTTTCTTTGCACAATAAATATTTGTAAAATGCGTCGTAATATAAGTCTCAAACGTGCAATATCATTTACCAGCGACTATAAACCGAAAACTGAAGCGTCAAAAACGATTAACAGAATTTCTCAGTTCAATGAATGCTCAACGAAGACCATTTTACGTAACGAATTGTAATCTTCACATAGATAAAAGAATTACTTTCAAAACATTCAAAAAACTTTTAAAGAACGCAACATGAAGCAAACAGTTGCTTCATATGTTTTTAAACATATCGCTACCTTATTGGGCTTGAATTATCGGATATACAGAGGAGCTTTGACGTTCTCAATGTTGCGTACATTTGTTTATGAATGTTTACGTACATGTGAGCTGAAGACACTTGTGATGTCGTCGCACCAACTGGTCAAACGGGGCTACTAGGCTGCGAATAGTATAAGGCGTGAATTATGATAACCCGTTTTGTGGTGTATTCTGTGCTGGCCTGATCCACAGTAGATTTTAGGGCACAAAGGACATGAATCAAGTGCGGTATACTCATAACTTGGCAACTGTGCCAATCCAAAAATGATTAGTTCCATGGGAACCCCTATCTGGTGGACAAAGAGTAAAGCTGGATTGAGGCTTATTCGATGAACAGTGTCTTCCAGGTAAACTAAAATGGTACTAGATAGCCTTTCTGGGAAAGAGAATGGATTTCATTGAAAGTAGTTTAGTAATACTTTTGGAATGCCCTTTAGTTCTTCAAACAAATTAAGCTTTCCGTGTCCAGAAATGTTCACACAAAACAAACATTTGACCACTCAAAAATTCTACCTTGACTTGTTTTCACCAACAAATTTATTGTACGGCCTTTTCGTTCATGCAACTTTAGTAGGAGAAAGATTGACCGAATTGAGGAAAGAATAAATAAAATCCGTAAATAAGGTCAAATTCAAGTTTTGAGCTGCGGGGAACAAAACTAACGAATGCCAAACAAGAGAAACAACACCATAAATGAGTACATTTGCGCGTTAAACTATAAGTCTTTTACTGAGGAAGAAATGTTTTAAAGTTATTTTCACGTTTTACACTTCTATCAACGGAATTTGGTAAAAGGGAGGCTGTTCAATAATGGTGCACAAATTTGTGATTTCCCGAGCAGCCTAGGCTTTAAGTAGATACCATTCTAGTTTCAAATGAATTTCAGAGAAAACACTATTGTACTGCATTGAATATGTCGGTTTTCTCATTTTGACTTAAATGGTACACGCGACCAAGGTGCAGAGCAAAGGGATCAGTAGTGAAACTCAAGTTCCAATCAGAAATGTGCGCTGAAAAGTCTGCAAGAACTCTTTCCCTGTCCGTGAACGTATTTTGAGGAAAGAAGTATAGTAAGAAGTATAGATATGGAGAAAAAAATGATGTGATGATGAAATGAATGTATAAGATTTACTAGAATTCAGCATGCACCGAAAAAGGCGGAAAACAAAGTGTTTACCGGCACAAGCTACACAAGATCTGATAAGTGTCAAAAGACTAAGTGCTGAACAACAAACGGAATTGCAGAAATGCCACCTTTTACATAACGTATGACGAATTAATTAGAAGCGTTTTTTTAACTTAATCATCAAACACTCTAGGGGAACATGAAAAACAACTGACACCATAACACTTTTATCTGATCCGAATCGCCTCACTTTACAAATATAAAAAACTAGGCAGTGTTTAGGATCCCATAGGAAATAAGAATGCAGTACTCTCATAACATTGGTGAAAGTTTAAGAAGAAACCAGGTTCATTGGAAAAGGTTTTATTTAATGTTTGAGGAAATAGGAAAAAAGAGGGCAATTCCAGAATGATAAGAAACGGTTTATAGCAGTCTTTAAGTCAAGCCCAAATAGCATTCCGCTTACGAGGGGTGAATTTTCATCGCTTTTCACACCACTACAACGGAAACGGGAAAAACAAGAGGGGTGTCGTGGAAGTAAACAAAATGAATGCACAGTGTGATAATAATAGTTAAAAAAATAGGGCAAGGTATGTTCCACCAGACCTGCAATAATTAGTGCCCGGTTCACCCGAAAACGATCAAGTTAATGGAGGATGTTGTTTTTGTATGCGATGTTGCGTGCATTAAGGAAATTCTAATGTGAGTGGATATGAAGGTTTGACTCGGATTTGACAATTCGTTGTGCAAACAATTATCTTTATTCTTAAGCATTCTACTAGCAATTATTTCACTTGCCATAATATGCTTGTACTTAAATCAACCATGACATTTATTGTTAAAAACATTTTCCGTAATGTAAATGAATATAGAACACAGTAGGTTTACGTTTCAAAATTTGTATCCCGACATCTCTCGCTACATGTCATCAGGTGTATAATACAGTTTATAAAATATTCATGATCGCAATAAATTGATAAACGTTATTGGAATCATGAATATTTTATAATCTATAGTATGCACCTGATGAGATACAGCAAAATACACCCGATTACAAATTGTGCAAAATAAACCTACTGCATTCTCTGTTCAATTTCTTGTTACACCTTTACATCGGAAAAATTAGTTTGATGGACCTCGGAATGAATAGGAAATAGTTCTCTTTCTGACCGGAAGGAAATACAAGATATCAGTACAGGCGGGGAGGGGGATGGATGTGACCAAAAATTTAAACATCTCGTTAGGGGGAATAGAAATTTTCCTGAGCCTGAAAGCATAAAATATGAGTGAAGGTACTTATAGTAAACATTCTGTAAATACCAAGTGTAGGAGAGATTGTGGGATGAAATAATACCAAGGTATTTAAATGAGTTAACCTTGGGAGTACTATTACTGAAACGAGTTTGGTTAAATCGATTCAAATATTTTGATAGAGCGGGCCAGACTTGAGGTTGAAGGGAACATCAACACATTCGGAAACACTAAGCATAAAATATCTGCATTGAGATCAACTAAAAGCGTCGTTTAGACTATCCTAAATTTGGAGGAAGTTACATCGTCTTGAAGGGACATCTAGTCACTATGTTGTCAACAAACATACAGGCAATTTATTTGGCAGGAAGAGACAGATTGTTTGCTTAAAGAGGAAAAAAAGGAAACAGAGTAGTGCTCTCAAAAGCACTATGATTAAAGTTAAAGCAGAACGAACTTTTACCATGGCATGAAATCAATTGCATTCTGCAGGTGAAGTAGTTTAGAGGAAAAAATTAGTTCCAAAGCCGCTGTCAGAGAGATGTTGAACGCAAATGCAATGGTAAGGCAAGCTAAAAGTAGTGACATAATCAAGAAAAACGAGGCGAACAGGTCCAGCAGTCTTACCTAAAACTGGAGCCGCGAAGTGTAAGGTATAAGCAACGGCTACAAGAGTCGACAGAAAACGTTCGTAAGAAAACTGAAGTGAATCTTCGATATCGGAGAGGGTCATCATTCAGTTCAATAATGCCATTTCAAAAACTTACTACAAGCCAGAATTACAAGCATTGGATCATGACTGAAGATTTTCTCTTGGGAATGGATTATGGCCAGGTAGCTCTCAGGCAGTCTGCGATCGTTCTGAAGGACATACACAAATTGAACAACTCAGCAGTGGGTGTTGTAAGATATTGAGCACATGTTTTCAATATGTTGGGAATAATGAGCCCGGTCCTTGTTTGAAGTTGATTGTTATGTTGCTTCAAAACTTCGAGGAACTTGGGTGGAGAAATAGGGTTGATTTTTTCAGGGAGATTGAAAAAGGATAGTAAGGAATTTGAACCGGATGATGAGGCAACTTGTGCATGTAATTCCTTCACGTTAGAACGAAAGCTCACGTGTGCCACAAATATGCTTCAAGGCAGACCTCATTTCGCGACAGTTCTTATTGCTTAGAAGTGTCTTGAAATGTATTGGATTCAAGTGCTGAATCTCTGTCCTCCGGGGAATCAATATTCGTTTATCATCGTAGCGCCTGCCCTTTCCTTATCACAGCAAAGCTCCTTCTGTAAAATTAATAAAAGTCCGTCAATTTGAATCTATCAAATCTCACTGAGGCCACATAAACCAACACAAAAGTTAAGATAGCCGGGAAGTTATTATTTAAATTAGAGAAAACAGCAAAATTTGTTGAAGAAATCATATCGAATCGAGTCTAGTTAGTTAGTTATCGGGGCTAAAATTGTTTCTTATTTCCCGGGACGCTATCCGTTCCTGTTAAAGGTGATAAATTTTATCGTAGATTTCAAGGTGCAAGCGAAATGCACGGTGGTTAGATGCGCTGCTAGGGGCTGGTTTTTCTATAAAGAAGACCTCCGAAATATTTACAAAACTGCAGCGAAACTGGATCTTCAAAGGAGTAGGTGAGTTTACAAGAGTAACCAAACCACATTTCAAGAAGGAGACACCATAAAGAGCAAAATCGCCAACCGCAATCCCCAAAGGTAGAACAATGTCACTGGAGTAATTGTGCAGATAAATAAGAGTAGGAAAAGAAATAAACTTGGAGTTTAAAGGAGAAAAGCGTCCCTCATTTGCTGCTTGAGTATATTTTTGGTTAGCCTTCTCTCATTGTGTTCTACTCGAGAGATGGTCATTGTGCAAAATGAGCAAATAGTGAAGACACATAGTTTTAGTCATAAAAAAACGAGAACGAGGAACGCATTCGAGTCCTGATTTGTAGACAATGAAGGCATAATCTAGATATCAAGGAAAAGTCAGTGATCCAAGCTCTTTTCCACCTCAAATTCGAATTACCATTATAAAAGTATGACGTAGCTCGGTTAATCGAATATAAAACCTGGATGCCAATATAACTATGAACTGATTTTTATGGATAAAAGTTGAATCAATTATCTGTTGATGAGAAAACGTGACCCATTAATCGACATATGAATCCTTTCGTTTTATTCGAAAAGTTTTATTTTTCGCTGATAACCTTATTCTATCAATTCCTATTATCTAATCCATTTATCATTACACTAATCTGCATAAGCGTAACATCTGTACCATAAAGTACAAAAGAACCATTTACATTTCAGTGGAAACGGTCCAGCACCAACTGTTTCTCAGCCCTCAAACAATTTGTTTCAATACTTCAAATTAGGAGAACTTCCCCCCAGGACGTGTAACCGGATTTCCAGTCGATCATATCTTGTTCAAACAAATTCAGCACTCGGACCTGCAGAAAACTGTTTTTGTTCTTCCACGCGTTTGCCAGATTCGTGCCGGAGGCATAAACAAAAAGACCGTGATGTGATTGCGCGGTGGGCACGACGCAGAGATTGTAATAAATTGATCGTTCGACAAACTGTATCTCAAATAAACAGATACAATCCCTAGGTTGTTTTGCTAGATGAACACATCTCGTGCACCAGAACAAGAGTTCTTTGCTGAAAAACTCGGTGAAACTGTTCAAAAAAAGGTTAATGTTTTGGGTTCAGCAAAAATTGAAAAATGTTTTACACTCCAGGTTTGATTTTAAGATGTTTTTTTACAAATACGAAAAGGAAGCATAAATATTTCGGAACTGCGAGGAGAAAAGAATAATAACTAATAAGTTTTTTTGATATTGAATGACAAAGTGAAAATTAACTCACTCATGGTCCTATTTGTGTTTACAACTAAATTTCGTTTTATGTGATGTTTTGGTTGCATAAGAATAAATTACGCAAGACTAGTAAACGAGCACATGAATAGATTTGTTTGTAAAATAGCGCTGGTGAGACAGAACATCTATTCACATTCAATCAGGGGGCTTATTCCAATAAATAATCAGGAAACACCCGAATCAGATTACAAATATCCATCATTCCATCGTTCACCAAAGTGACTTGGTCGATTGCCCGAATGGTCGCCATCGGTGCACATCGTGATCGGAAAATGTTTATGCTCTTTATAATTATCATTCACCTCACACTTATGCAAAAATTCTTTGGAAGTAAATAATGACCAAACCCAATATAAGCGGCATAAAACTATGTAGTTTTTGTAAGGCAGTTGGATAAAAAGCTTTCGAATCTCATTTTGTACGGCATCTTTCAGTTGCGGTTATCTGTAGGATACAATAGGAATTATTGAATCGCCATGTTTGTTGCTAACTGAAGTAGCAGCTTCAGTGATCAGGCAATGCAAATTTCATTTACAAAATAAGTGTTTCAAGAAGAGCAACTTTGCTCTTTCTCTCTCTCTCTGATGCCACTGCACGTAAACGAGAGCTTAACGCCGCGCTTAAAATGGCACGCAAAACGGTTTACCTTATGAGCTTTATCCTCATTTTTATCACTCTGAGTTTCCGCAATTAACCACGGTGGGATTTCAGTCTGTTTAATTTTCTCCCAGAAATAATTAAATACACGTGGTACGGGTGTATTTTTGTTACACACTATGTAGTCTTTGATTAAATTGCACAACGATATCATAGAAACAACCCTGTTTGTTACCAACAATTTTGTACATCGAAGGACTTAACCACATTTAATTGATTCATCGGACGTTGGCTACGAGGTAATATAAAGTTACACTAGAACGGCCGCAAGGATCAAATCCTCTTAGGCTGGTAAATAATAATTACAATCTCTTTTCTGAATAATAAATTACGTTCCCTATCTCTTGATATCAAATGTTTTGTTCCCCGCGCAATTCTTCTCAAATGATCGCATCGGAGTACATTATTATGTGAATTTGCCATATATCTTGTGCTCAGTGTCGTGCTTAATGATAGTATTATGTTATCAGGATAACAAACAACCAGCAAGTGTCACAACGAGAAATTATGTGATGAAGCTAATCCTTACAGACATTTACTCGCTGGGTTATAGAGAGCGTAGGATAAGCCACGTTTATGTACCGATTCATCTCAAGTTTCACGTCTAACTACATTGATCGATATATTGAATCAAGGTGTTGTAAATCGCTTTCTTATCCAACCAAACGAGGTCAATTATCACCCGGCTGATACATTTTTGTTTAAAGCCACCTCTACCAACTGCCAGAACCATCAAGTTAGCGAGGAAAGAGGAGGAACAATCAAATCCTATCGCACTGAAAACCTTAACCTTGATAGCTTGCTCAAGAAGTACTTTTGCTCGTGTACAGAGAAGTCAGTTGATTTTGTCTAAAAGGGTGTTCCAGCCAGTATCGTATTTAGGCCGAAGCGTCAGTCCATTTGTGAGTTTCTAGCAGAATGCTCTCGGTGAATTTATTTGAGCCTGCAGTGAATTCAGTAAGGTTTAAAAGGTATAGATTTTGATGTTCCGGTATCAGATTCAACAATCCCTTTTAAAGAAGAATGTGTTGAAATCTGTTTCTTCAACACAGTGAACCAATTTTTGTTTTTCTGTTAGCGTGGGTAGTTTATTTTGAATCTTGGAAAGAAGCTGTATTTTGCTTTCAAGTCAATTGACTACTATTTGCTTTGCTCTCCACAGAAAGTTCTTAAACACGCTCTCAGGTTTCGCAACGAAAAAGTAAAACAAACTTCTTCAGTCTGCGCAAGTATCATATATTTAGCGGTTAAGAGCAAACATTTGCAAGCAATTCGCTTTGCAATCAGTGAATTATTAGGGTCGGGGTTGCTTTTCACCAAATTCCCAAAACGCTTTAGGGCTATCACAATAAAGCCTAGGAACCAAAGAGTTAGAAGGAGAGATGCACTCAACGGTGATTATACCATGTCTTTGTAATCCTTTTAAGGACATGGGTCACATCCTCAAACAATCTAATCTGCAAATGGCTTTCAAAGCAATAGACAGACCGTGATCGAAACTGGTACATTAAAACGACAGTTTGCCCTTTCAGAGGAACTGTCTGAAATATAATTCTTAGATTGAATTACAAACATTGCCCAGGTGCGGGCATACAGTCGTTCACTAGATGACTAAGGAAACGTATAACGGAAAGCGGACGACGCTCGAAGCATCTGCCCAGAAACCAATCATATGTCAAATATTTTGGACGTGATCTGGCTGGGGCTCTATATACCATCAAGGAGTGCCATACCTTCAGTATTATTAGTCCATTTGTCCTTAGGTGAACTTTCGCATCATTTAAAAAACTACTCAACATGTTTTTAAACAACGTGGATCATATAATGGTAATAGATGAGGAGGTACTATCCTAGTATGCTACAAGCATGCATCACTTTTTCGCTCCCAATTAAACCTTTTCTCCTCTCTCCCCGCATTTATTCTACTCCTGTCTTGTTACTGTACCAAGATACCAACTTGTAGTAAACAAACGTGCATCGTCAGGAGCTTGTGTTATGCACATTCAGAAACATACAATAATTATATTAACATCAAAAGGGAAGTTCCTATAATTTCGTCTTTCGTGGCGATCCTAAGTGACTTGAAATATTGTTTCATGACTAGGCTAAACGTTACCATAGCATTTTGTATATGGCTTCCGTGTATCATTATTAATGAGACGGTGAAGGTTTAAAAACGACTCCAGAGAGACAATGTATACCTGCGAGTTGTTTTCTACTCATCCGGAAACCAGTTACCTCAAAAAAATATAGACNNGTCGATTGAACATATCGCCCAAGAGAATGCTTTTGTAGTTTTCTCAAAAATATCTGCAAATCATATGCTTTTTACCCTGAGCATTTTTATTGAATACAAAACATTTTATTCAACAACTGAATAAAATTAGCACACTTTCCATAAAATTGGGTTTATGATTGATTAGTTGTGCAGCAGTCATGAATAAAAAAACGGTTTATCGCCTTCGACCATTTAAATAATACAAATAACAATATGAGCAGAATTGATATTGCCCATCGATTTCGCGTGCTCTCAATCAGCTGTCTATGCACATTAAATAGGTTGCATTTGATCACAAAAATACCGTATATGGACATTTACCTAATTACATGGGTTCAGGCATAAGGCACTCGGTTGTTGAGTCATTAACTTTGACAATATTTGATTACAAAATTGAATGATTTCCGTGATAACATAAAGCTCGATTGTGAAGTCAATATGTCAAAGTGTTTTGCCATTGCTTCCGGCAGACTCATGCAGACCTGTTGTCATTAAACTACTGCACAAAACAGGCAGGTTTTAATGAAACGGTAAATAAAACTGCCTAATGTTGACAACGTTCTACATCCCAATGGCTCTACTGTCAGTTTGTCTGCACCAGTACCAAAAGCTTCCTTACTCGTGACATCTGACAGAGGTGTAGAGTGATACATAGTCTGACATAATGCAAAAGGATGCAATTTGTAATAATCCATCTCCAGTTTGTTTAGTTTTAAGATCAACATAACTTTTTTACCCTATTTCCCTAGATATCGGAGTTATACATGGTAGTTGTTTAAGGATAGCAAGAAACAGGAATACAGTAACTTTTATGGTTAAAATTATTTTGGTAATAACACACCCAGAGAACTGCACAACTATTTTGTCCTTACCTGGACTCTACAGCAGCGCGAATTATGTTTGTCCCCCGTCCTTGGGCCTCTAACCAAGAACCATAGTACTCGGTGGCGATACTACTACTACCCAGTCGATGGTTAAAAAACTGACGGAGGGGATACAATAACCGCAATCCCGCTGGGTCCACGGGCAACAAAACATACGACTGGATGAGAGGTTCGTTGTATGTGTTGAATAGTTTATTGGAACTGAACCATATTTTACACGTTATGTTCTATTTTCTTCGTTGCGTAAATCGCTTGCAGTAGGTGGTTTTGTTTATTTGGTACGAAAGTAACAATTTGAAACTCTAAATAATGTTGAAGCATAAGTTTGCTTAGTTTTAGCTCGCATATAGATAGAAACTCAATGCTAAAAATTTTCAAATTTCCCCACATGCCCACCAAAGCTAGTATTGCATGAATAATACGAGAAAGAATGATACTTTGGTAAGAAATTAGTTGAGTTTTAATCATAATGTGGACAATACGTACCAAATGGTGTTTCGAAAAAGAAACACTCAGACAATAAAACGGTGAGAATAAATTTGAGAAGGACTTGGGCATCATCATCGTTGTCTGTGCACCAAGCATTGGATCTTTCAAACTGAGACTCGGCGAAACATTAGCACATCTTACATTCCAACATATGTGAAACTGCGTACAGCAGTAGAAGAATCCCGTATCATCTAACATTTTACACAAGAAATTGTATGCATCACTGTCTTTTAAACGCAGCACGAACCTATGGGATGAGAAAAGCATGAGTTTATTAGTTGTTCCCATAATAAATATTTTACTCTTTTAATCTTTGTTAATTAAACTTTTACGACATATTTTTTGATTTATGAATTAATAAACCGAAATAATTGTTTGTTTTGGTACCAAAGTGTGTGAAAGTGTGAAAGCAACTTGTTTGGAATAAAAAAATTCTTTTTCTCTTTTCATTTTACTTCCTTTTATAGAACATAGAAAGAAACAATTTTCAGCAAGGCTGTGGAGGCCAATCAAAGGGTTGCGGTTCAACACACAATGGGGGGGGGGGAAGTCACGCGGTGGTGGTGAAATTCGAACACAGATCCCAGGGGCGATAATTTGGTGATGGTATCACCGGCCACTACCGGCTCTATGTATGTTTCTGACATGAGCTAACTAGCCACGGGTTTGTTCTGTTTTGCTTTCGAAATGGCTGTTTGAAACTTTTGTGACTAATACCGAGTTTTTTATAACAGGTTCCTTTGTGGAAAGACTACTCTCTTAGTATTGAAACAACCCTGGTGGATTTCACGTTTAACTCGAAAGAGTCACTTGACTGATGATTGTTCTGTTGTCTTGATGTGCTTTGNTTGCATTACAAAAGCAAAGGTGAAAAGATCAGGTCGGTGAGCCGTTGTTTTACTTCTGCAGCTGTGCAGTTGCTTTTAGTCACTGAACACGAAAAGCAATCTATGAAGTCCTTATCTTGGTTGGGTGGGGATCACAGTGACTGGCAGTGGTAACAATGATCGAGTGAAGACAAGAACAGTAAATTGTAGTCCTCGAATTCGCAGATCGCTCGAAACAAACATAAACATCGTTTACTAGAATTTTGGTAGGAATTGCTTGCCTTGTATTGTTATTACCTCAATAAGCGATACACGTTTCTGAATTATGAGCGTTTGTGATGTGGCTTAATAAATTTTGAGATTTTGGAGCTTCGAGCCTACTTACTTAGCACGTTTTGTATTTGTGTTTGTACAACTTGTGTGAGTATATATGCTTACATTTCAGTTAAGCACCTGACAGAGAATATAAATCATTATTATCCTTATTGGAGGAAGCAGATATTTTGATCTACTGAACAATCATCATTGAAGACGACATTTGAACAAACTCTAGTCCGGATGGGATTGTTGGGGTGTACAAGCAACAGACGTCCTTCATGCTAGAGATCCGGGAGTCAAATTTCGTAAATATAGGTGAACATATACTACTGACGAGGTCTATCAAGGTCAAAGGTCGAATTCAAGTGAGTCCCTAGCTGACGGTTTATTGCATGAGCTGATAATTTTCAGAAGGACGGTCAGCCTAAATCAATTTTACCTAGCCCAAACGACAGCTTACAACTAACTTTGAATTGAATTTTAACATTTTCCAACTGAGACTCTAGTGGGTTGAAGAGTGCAAAAGACAGCAGGTTAACATCAGGTTACACCATTGTGATAAGGTGGACATATAAAAAATGGGGTGATTGCAACTTGATTGCAAAGCTTCACAATTAGAAAAATGTTGTTAACCCTGAGAAGCGACAGGAAGTAGATTTTTTGCCGTTTATATTCCGAATGAGTACAAAACATGCACAATGGAAGACTACATACGGATGGCTGATTACCTCAGCGTTTACTTGATTCTTCAACTGCTACAAAAGGTTTTAGAGAAACTCGATGTGAACAAAACATGTCTTTTGCATTTGCCATCGGGAATGTGAGATCCACGTTTTTATTCTAACAGTAAATGCAAGAACCGTGTACAGAAAGACCGACAATCATTAGCAGGTCATAGAAGAAAATAATGAACACTGCAGAAACTAACTAGGAAATGTGTTGTCTACAAAACTCTTCCGTTTTTCAATCTGTATCAAGAAACAAATTCGATCATAAATAATTGTAACCGGTCGAAATGTGCGGAAAAGAAAACTCATAGGTTGACTAGTTCAACGTAACAAAAGCCCGTGGTAGGAGGATGTCATAGTTATTTTGCATATTATTGCATAATTCTCATTGGCTTCTCATGTTAGACACCGAATATTGAAATCAAATTCAGCAAACATTTCATTCAGTTCACAATAAATCGATAAGGAAGCTAGTGTGCAAACAGATAAAAAGAGATGCTTACTATTAATGTGAATAAAAACATTTTGTGTCATCATTGTGACCAAGTTTCTCAATCTGGAGCAACAAGTAACTTTTACATCGCATACCCACCTCAACTAGTTGTCAAACAGGAAAAGATTTGATTGTTAATCCATTTCCATCCAATTGCCTTCACAGAACTAAGATTTATATTGAGCTCTCTGTTTGATATTCTGCTTACTGTCCTTATACTATTACAAATGAGTTTATGAGCAGCTATCATAATCATCAGGTTAATGTTAACCTCCTCGTTCTCACCCAAACGGACGCATTGGCAAGAAGATGTTGTACAGTTCCCTGGCTGAAATGCCAATGTTTCTTGCCTCTAATATTGGTGTTCTATGTATAATGCGTACTTGGATGACGAACAGGCAGAAAAGCTGCTACGTAAATTTCGGTGATCCAGTTCGAGTACATTAAAGAAGATAAAATGATTTGCCTTAGTACCCCCCACGCATTGATGAACTTGGTTTAGACTTCAGACAGAACGTCAATAATTTGATGACATAGAACATCTGTTGATTCCACATTTGAGATAATTGAGTGTGGGATAGACTAAAAACTTCACCAATCAGTCCGCCCGTTGAGAAACGTATTTCAATGTTTGAGTTCAATATTTGATTAGTGAAATTCGCTAGAGCCTAATCAGATGTTTCAGTGCCACCACATCAAAGTTCCTCACGTTCTCGTTTCTGAATGTAAAATGATCAACCATGTCTTTCTTCCAATGAATAAATAGTTAAATAACCATATGGTGATTAATATGACGCTCTTCATTGGTCTCTCACTAAATTGCATTATTCAGTATTTTTACAATAAATAGACTGAGATATTTAGTCATTGGGAACGTCAACACTTGGCAGCCATATCGCAGCCATGCCGTCAATTTTTCCTTCCACTGAAATCGGGAAACAGTGAATCATACTTTTCGGTTTCTGAAAGTGCTCACAGATAAAAAGGTTTCGATCAGAGGTGTGACGATAATTTGGTTTTAGTCAACAACTTCAGACAGTTAACATTTTTTAGTTGTTGATGCACTGTGATAGACCAGGGGGTGGATATGCCAGGGATGGGAACAAAGGGAATGAATAGAATGAATGAGTTATTGACATATATAAACCAGCGACCTTTTCAGAATATACAAAAGTGAATTGCTGGTAAATTACAACAGAACATTGACCCAATGTAATATGAACACAGTACATTGTTTTGAAGATCGTGGGAAAAACTTCCCATCGAGAGCAAACAGTTAACCATTACGGAAGCTCGTACCCTGCATGAGGGGTATATTATCTCTCACGATAAAAGTAAGTGCGTTGAATTACGTTTGAACTACGAGAATGACCTCTCCAGATGTCATAAACTATGCCTTTTTGATTTAGGATATATTGATATCCCTTTAAAATATTCCGTGATCATGTTATGATATCCCGGCATCAATTCAGTGTTTACTCAGTCTCAAGATATTGTAAATTGATGTCAGAATATCTGAAATAAACAATCTATGGTATTCAGGTTTTGAAGCAATACGATCAAGCGATGATAGTTTCATATGAAGACAGAAAAACATTTTCCAGTGCATAAAAGATTTTAGCTGTTACACAAAAATAAAAATTTCACTTACTCGGAGTAAGCTTCACCAGCCTTCTTGTCCAGTTCCATGCGCTAAAACTGTTTGGTGAAACAGCTCGATCATGGCAAAGCGGGTATCCCTTTGATCAGCTCATAAAATGGGCTCCACTGCAGCTGTTTGTGACACTTGATGACATTTGACAACACAACAGCCATGCGAAGACAGGTTTGGACCGTAAGGTGGGTGACTAACCTCCTGGATGCCTCTCCCCACCCTAAAATCGCCCGATAATATGAGATATGTGTGCAGGTGCGTTTTCATGGTGTAGCAAGATTCCTTGTGGTTGAGTCCTTGGATGATGCCTGGCTACAGCTTCCAGCACTTTCCGCAAACAGTGGGTAGCGTACCGAGCTCCGGTGACTGTACTTTGCTGTAATAGCTGCAAAGTAGCCAGTTTTAGTCATGAACGCAGCCATCATCTGCTATACCACATTGCGCTCGCGTCAGACCGTCTTGGGGGGGGGGTCCCACCATGAGCCCATCAATGAGCCGATGTTTACTCGGTCTCTGGGTCGAAACTACATACCCAAATTTTATTACCACTGACGATCTTCCAAAATACATCAGAGCGTCCATCATCAAACCTGGAAAGCATGGTGCTGCGCCAATTCACCCGAAATGCTTTTTGTTCTTCATTGAGCTGATGGGACACCCAGCGTGCACAAATCTTTCTTATGCCGAGCTTGAAGAATAGTGCGAATTGATCCCGATAACTTTCACCGGCCACTGTCACACGCGCATCCTGCTCGATGATCGCTTGCGCAACAGCAACGTTTTCAGCTAAGGTGGCCTACACAGATCAATCATCTATCCCTAATCTCATCATCCTGGGACCATCTACAAGCCTGAATTCCACAAAAAGCTCATTGAAAGTGTTTTTTAAGGCGCATCCTCACCAAGGGCATCTCGCAAACGATCAACACCCTGCTGTTGCTCTGAATCACATTTTTAGTCGAGTAACATCCTCGTACTCCAGTGACATCAACTGAGTTCCATCCTTACCGTCTGGATATAGCGACCTTCATGACTTGTGAGCTGTGCTCTGCTGCTGATATTTAGTTTAGTGATTTGTACGTGGTGAATAATGTTCACAATAGATTGCATTTCACCTTTTCCTTGCCTGGTCATCTGCACTGCGTATCCGGTAACCTTTTGCTCAGACTTCGTATATATAAGGATCAGAGACCCATTTGTTCCGTATTTGTGTTGATCGTAATATTTACTCCAGATCTTGAGTTGGTAACCAAGTCTATAACATGATCTATGACAGGGTGATAAGCTAGAGTCTGAGGCGAGAGCTGAG
Organism: Echinostoma caproni; assembly: GCA_900618425.1. Taxonomy (NCBI): domain Eukaryota; kingdom Metazoa; phylum Platyhelminthes; class Trematoda; order Plagiorchiida; family Echinostomatidae; genus Echinostoma; species Echinostoma caproni. The sequence goes on from UZAN01040608.1 coordinate 43,838, forward strand.
GCCTTAAGAGCACGTGACCAAACCGCTGAATGTTGTAGCATTCGGGACGCTTATCGATGTTGGTAAAATTCATCACTGAAAACCCGATATCTACAATTAACGTTCGAGATACCGCGTAAGCACCGATGGTCAAAGACCTCTAACTGCCTATTTTCTTTTAAAATTAGAGACCATAAAGAATTACGCGGCGAATAAAAGTCTGGTCAAGACGAAGCTTATTGTGTAGAATTATTTCACGATGGTTCTACAACAGTCTGAGAAACCGCAGGAAGGCTATTCTAGCTTAATTGCTGCGAAGTTTGATTTCATCCGTAGCGTGACTGTTTGTTCTGAATGTAGAGAAAGTATGCCTGAAAACTCTGCTTTTATTCGACTGCCTACCTGATGATATAGAGGGAGGTTATTTGGAGCGAGACGCTTGGTTACAAATGTCCTGTTTTGTGATCTGTTGATCTACAGGCTACTGACATGAACAAGATGGTTGCTACTACTGACTGAAGTAATTATTATTGTGCTTTAGTAGAAAAACCGCCTCCGTTAACTATGCGTCGGAGATCATTGCAGTTCGGCTAAGTTGTACTAGGGGGTAGAAGATTAGGGCTAGTTGCATTATCCAATCTACGGTGTAGCCGAGCAACATCGGTGATAGGAAACACCTTTGCATGATTCATATCCTAATGTAAAATAAACTGATTATTCTTCCTGTGTAAAGACGCACACACGAATCTCGTCGCAGTATGATTCTCAAAGCCTGTTACCTTTCTTTCTCGAGCAGCCGGTCAGACCGTTGTATTTATCACAAGGATTCTATACTGACAGCGTGAAATGGAGTGCAAAAGTAGACGAAATACGCTACGATAGATTTCGGTAACATTTTATGATGTTCCATGGTAATGCACAGAATGAAACGTTGTTCAACATAGCCACTCCTATTAGCAAATCCCTCTTAGGTCGGACAGATGCAAGAAACTCCGGCGGCTAGGAGGAGACTTAGCAGTGTAACGGCAAACACTTTGGTTGGAATTTTGATAAGACCAGTCCTTTTGTCGTTTTCGCATTTTGATCTACCACCCTGTGGAGAACAGGAACAAATTGAAATCTTCCAGTTACTTTAAAAAATCTATCTCTAAAGTAGAACGGAAAACATAGAATGCAGCAGAACAACTGGAGTTACTAGGCGGGCCTTTAAAAGCTCTGCAGGTAGCCCATGTTTTTCAGGGTCATTCCTGAATTTTAGAAAGAAGTTTGTGTTGTTCATTTCTGACCAATTACGTGTAGTAGGCATCTGAATTGTTTGAGAAGTGTGAACAGCCATGTTGGTTTGAAAGGCGCTTGAGCAACCCGTCTAAGTGGTCGGCCCACATTTGATTTTCTGCTCATTTGCTTGAATATTTCAACCCAGGGTGTCACACAACAGTGGCTCCGATGTTTGTCTCTTGACTGTTTCTCCTTGGATGTTTTTGGTGTGGAGCACTGAATCAATAGTTCAGTCGTCGAGAGGGGTTGTGTCTATGTTGGAGCCGATTGCATCGGTTAACGACTGCCTTTACTCAGGTAGTTCCAAGAGATTGATGTTGGATCATCCTGGAAGATCCATCCTCCGGCGAACAGTCACATTGATTTTAAAGCAGATCCTTAAGAAGGTTCTCGTTTTGCCATAGACACGGCGGTCTTTCAAAGAGGTCCAGTTACCACGTCAAGAAACGTAATTATTCTGGTGTCTAGTTCTATCGTATTCAAGAATCCCATCAGTAGGTATTTTGAGGTGCCAAAAACCAATGTTAGCCACTACTAGCCGATCAAGGATTTTGCCATTTTAACAACGCTAACCAACAATGAACTTATCCAGAATACTCCTCATGTGCTCGTTTGATGAACTGGTGCATGTATTGTAGTCTATTGTGCCAAGGACTTTATGATCTCTCAGAGTGTGGGTGATTATGCCTTTAACGTATTTGCAAAATTCATGTGTGTTGGGTGTTTTCACCTGCAACGTTGTAGCGTAGATAGCGATGGCAGCCAGGTGCAGTGACTTACCCTGGAAAAGATTAGTCCCCAGAAGATCATGAAAATGTTGGCCCGGTCGCTCAGTGCAGTTTTTACTCCATAGAACACAGAATTATTGATTGGTCCGCCGTGATATAATCGGTACTTTACATAGATTTATAGTAATTTGAATTGC
>UZAN01040608.1:46542-63191 GCA_900618425.1 Echinostoma caproni
CAACAGGTGTTTACTTGCAGACGTTTGGTGGAAACATTACAATGCATTAGCTTCGTATCTTAAAGTTTCTTGTGGTTTTAGAAAGCAAGGCTGATGCTAGATCTAGTACTTAAATTGTTTAGGTTCCCGGATAGCTTATTTATCACTACTGAAAGAGCGTAGGGCGCAATGATTTTCGCCGAAAGCCATAGCGTAAACATGAAGGAATATTGATAGACCATGAATTGAGAAACTTGGGAGTGCGATTCTTATTGGTATTTCAGCTGCATTCCAGTTTTATCCTAGGGTGCCCTATTAACCCTTGCATAACCGAGTACGGCCTGCAGGGCTACAGAGTAGAACAGTGATTGCGTCCGATTTATAGGCATTTCGGACAACTCGGTGCCAATCTTGGATCTCAAATTTATCAGTGAGATCTGAAAATCGGTGGATACTGCTTATCTCATAAGCTCCTCTCAAACCTAGCCCTATTTGGGTGAATAGTGAAGGGGCAGTGACCTTATTTGATGGCGGATGACATTCACGCACGTTATACTGCTATCAAAAAGCACTTTGACTTTCAGACAGTGATTACGGTTGCGATCCGGAAACCTTACCACAGCCTCGAGAGCGTTGACGAGAACCACCGGAGACTGATTACCTTGTGGGAAGGATTTCAACCATTTCAGGTTAACCCCGGATGTAGCTGTTCTCCAATCAATGACTAAGAGACGAGCCAGGTAGTATTCAGCTATGCCATCCGTAATCAATCCCTTGGCTACGAGCCAATAATTGAAGGGTATGAGAAGCATTGAAAAATAGGTTAAATATGAATCGTTCGTTCCGAAAATCTGTTCAGAATCAATTCAGGTTAATCACTGCAGGCAAAGTAGTCAGTAGATCCATAGGATAAAGTGAGTAACAAACATATATCACATCGTCCTCATTTGAGCAGACTCAAAATGTTTATTTTTGTATAGTACAGCGTTATCTCAGTCGGCATCCTAATTTGAAACGCGAACCTATTCGTATTATGTTTAAACACTAACAAATCAACAATAGTTAAACTTAACTAAATCGCATCGAATGTACGTCATTTCACTCAGGCAATATGTTTTCAAGAGAGAGAAGAGTATCACAAGAAAACCACTCTGCACTTGGCCTAATTTCGAGCTTATTTCTAATCCGCTTATCTCAAATCGTCATGCTGCCATAAGAAAGAGAAGAACTGGGGAATCAGATTTTTATTGACACTTTAAAAATGTTTGACATCCTTATTTTAAAGAGTTGATTATCTTCACGTCATGCATTTGTTGTTCTCTACATCCTTACGGTTTCTGAGACATGCTACGGTGAGTATCATAGAAAAGAGGAACGTGAGCAGAGCAGATGAAAATAATCTCAATTGCGATGGAAGAAACAGCTGGGCAGAAAGAGTTTGTTTAAAATGACTATGAACTCAAACAGTGATTCGCGTGTTAACTGGTACTTTTGTCCTAAATTCATGATTTAGATTGACGATAGAAATTACACACAAAAGACAACTTTACAGTTTGCAACTTTATCATCCCTCTATCATTCCTGTTTTTATAAAAGGCAACGTGTTATGTCCTTTCTATGAGCACATTCTATCCCTGTGCACATAATAAAAGCATACGATATAGGGTATTCTTTTTATTTTATCATCCTTCGGTAGGGCAAAGAAATACATCGATAGTTAGGTTTTGCTTATCAGCAGATGGTTAAATATTCTGATGAAAATTCAGCTTGCCAGATTTAATCGAGGGAAGTGCACTAAAACCTTCTAGGGATATTTGATTTCCTGTTATATGACTGAGATCATATTAGATTATGGATCGCCGAAATGTTACAATATATTTGTACAATTTTTTGGAAATTCCAAGGTTTAAAATTTGCGCGTTTGACTTTTTATCGAAAGCCAAACAACCTAAACTAACCGGCTAGTTTAAAGAACGTCGAGATTGTCACATAAAAGTCATTCAATGCCGCATATCAATAGGTATGCTAAGTTGTGAGAAAAATAGGAGAAAAGCAGTCCCGTTTTTGTGGCCTATTGCGCGTACGTTTTCACAAAACGGCCACACATAGCCACGGCGCTCGTGTCCCGGTGAACTTTGGCTCATAATATACCCAATCAAAGATCTGGAATGTATGGCTCACGGTGTGAAATAGTCGGGGTGTGTGGTAAGGGGTGAGGGACAAATTGGGAGGGAAAAATTGCTCACATGTATAGTTAGGTAGTGCGTACGCATCAACAGTTAGTGCGATCAGTCTGCTGGTTGGATCAACTTAAACGAGACGTGTCGTAATATGAATGTCTGGAGTGAACACAAATTAAGGGGTGTGGCAAAACAGTGTTAACGCTATGAGATACATAATGTGAAAACGTTCGATGGTGTTAGTGGTCGTGGGAGGTGTCAGGGCTACAGATTTGTGGGAATGCAAAACCGACTAGCCGCTTCTGAAGGCAAAGTCTCAGGAAACTTTGATCGGCAATTATCGTAGGCAGAGTAAAAACAGTAAAATGCGCGCCGGGCATACGACCTTTTTGAGGCCAAAACCCTCGTGGTTAGGCGCCTTTGAGGAGAAGGTGAAGTTTGAGTGTGGCTAGCGCTACCCGAGTGCACAGCTGACCAAAATATGCAAGTAAAATTAGTTCTTACTCATCAGTCAAATACTGCAATCGAAATGCCTTCCAGATGGATAAAAAACTAAAAGAAAATATCTATGCAGTTCTATATGCATGTTTTCTGGATTTTACTGGTTCTTGTGTTTTGTCATTCCCAAGAAAAAGTATTTTGCATTTGATTAAATTGAAGTGTGGTGAATATACTAGGAGGTAAACGAAGGAACATGATCAAAACGAAAGAGTAAATCCCAGGAATTAATAACAACATCAGAGCATACTGATCAATTTTAATCAAACTGACGGAGATAAAATCAGAAAAAGTGACTAATGAGTTCTTATATGAGAGCTGTCCCATGTTCGCTTGTTAGGATACAGCGGTTGAAAAACACCGAACAGCCTTATGCGGAGCTAACACTTTTTCCAAATGAACAAATATGGCGTTCTTATAAAAATCTTGGATAAAGAAGCGATGAACAGAAATTTACTGAGTGGAGCAGGTTTATTAGTTCTCGAGCAATCTAATATTTGGTGGTGTCTAAATACTTGTGTGTGTATGTGCGCTCATATGTTAGGGTGTTTCCTAAAAGAGCATAAGTAAAATTATAGCAATTGACTGGAAGTACCGTGTCTTCAGATGGAGTTCGCATTTTGTCTTGTGCATAAAGAAGCAATCATAAAAATAACTATTTGCTATGCGATAACACTATTTTGTTTATGGAAATACAAATGCGAAGTTTTGTTTTGCATAATTACCTGTAATAATAATATAAAGATTCCAGTGATTTGTACAACGCTTGCTTTTTGAATAGCATTTTTACGCGGCCTACACTGCTTGTTTTTATTGTGCACTGGGTTGTTTTTGGCAGAATGAGGTGCACTTCCATAGGGAGGAGAACTACTGAAAACGAGTTCGGAATGTATTCACACAGAATGCAATTCCATGACATGGATTGCATAAAGCGATTGTAGTGGTTACTTTTTACTGGTAGTATTCTAAATGAGCTCAATGCTGATGTCCGTTCTGCAGCAAAACGATCGCAAAGAATTTCCTTGACCGCTTCAAACGCGATTCGAAAAGAAATATAAATTCAGCTCTCGTTGCCCAACCCAGTTTTGGGTACCGCTGAACCGATCGTGATATGACTTTCTTTTAGCGCAATATTCTAATTTCCTTGTGTCAAAAGAAGCTGAAAGGAAAACAGAACATTCCTCAGTTTTATCTCACTTACTTCTTGTTTAGACGGTCGGTTGGCAATGATCACTTGTCGATTTGACATTAAATCTACAACACACTCGTGAAAGCTCAATGAAGAATACTTAACGTTTTACTTTATTTGAACTAAGTTGTAACCTCCTACGAAACACGTGCATAAAATAAAGTAACTTCGAGGCATGAATCTAGTATGCTCGAATTTGAATCTAAACGAACAATTATGAATGAATAGACTTAATAGTTCTGCGTTGAACTATATTTCTTTCACAGTAAAATAAAGGAAGAAAATTTGAAGACACAAAGATCTAGTACTGTCCCGATTTTGAACCGCACTTTCTCTTTGGTTGATTTTACGGATTTCACGAACAGACGAAATAGTCATTGTTGTTTAAACTTTTGACTCCCTATGTTATCAAACCGAGAAAACATCAAATGTTCGAATTAAATTCACACCTGTCATTACTCTGTCTAGTGCAATTGTGTGCTGCCAACAGCAATCTACATTTTGCCGTCGTCTAAAACTCGCAAATGAACATATAAACACTATTTTACTTTACCTTTTTTGAGGTGATATCGAAAATTTTGCGATTTTTAACAATATTTTAGGATTGACTGCTATAGATCCAGACAAAATATGTGCTCCACATACAATGAGGTGCAACCAGCGGGAATCCATCGAAACGGAATTGGTCACCATTGTTTTCTCATACCTTTGCAGAATATCATCTGCATTTCAGTTTTGCTTACGTGGACCACAATAAAGTAAGAATATCACTATCGATATCGTTTTAGTACAAAAAAATACAACACAGTTTTGGGAAAAATCAATCAAAAGCACATCGACTATGCTTAAAACGATTGAACTAGCCAATGATAAAAATACGATGGCATGATCGATGAGTCACGCACACCATTTGACGATTCTTGATTTTTTATTATGTGACAATGTTTGCATGTTTGTTTCCGGTGGGTCTCCTGCAGTAGACCAAACGGATGACTTTCACAAACTTCGTTCAACACTTGAGGTATATACTCCTATTCAATTCCTTTGTCACGAATGAATGGGCTCCTTGTTCTTCCTTCTGCACTAGGAAACGAGATTAATACTCGAAACATAATCAAATACCATGGTTTTACTTTTACCAAAAAAATTGGAGTAGCTACTTCCCGTGAATCTGCTTTCTATTTTGGTTTTTAAAACAAAGATTAAAATAATGTTCATAATTTGAATTGCAGAAGGACAGTTGGTTAAACTCAATGCCTATGCTGTAGGTCTTTGTTGACATTTTGTTTTACGGTATCTGAAATAACCATATGCAAATTGTTGGCGGTTTAACTGGCGCATCCACTGTAATACTTGGTCTCAGTCACACCTGAAGAATACTTTTTATCTATACACCGGACTGAATGTTAATGCAAAGCAAAGGGTAAAAATGTGCTAGAATGATGAATACAAGGTGGAATAGTTGAATAAGTTCTGTGCAGTAACAAAACTCTTGGAAAAAATGAAAGACATATATATATACATATAATCCGCAACGATGGTTGAGCGATGTAAATCATCACAACATTGCTGCAGTGGTCAGATGTTTCAATTCCGTCTTTCGACGTTCTCCATCCATATCTGAACCAGGGGCGCCCTTAGTTGACTCGCTTATTCCTCTCACAAGATTAATGGTGCAATTATTTATTTAATTAAGCAGGTCTAATTATTTTTCATCTCTCCGACGACCATGATCAACGATTTGGAGGAAAACAACTTCCAACCGATATCAGGAGAATAATGCAGCTCCGCTTTGTTATTTACAACCATTTGTGTGTTTTTGTACTTGTTCTCAATAGTAAGAAATATCGCTTTGGTGAATTCAAATCTAAAGTTGATTGTGCTGATCAAACCGTTTATAAATACAAAGCACAACTTAATTATTTGTCACATTTTTTCCAGCGCAAATTCAGATAATTGTGGATCCATTGAGATTTATCCACCGATCATGTCTAGATGTTTTAAAAACTATAACCTTTCTTCTGACATGGAATGCCTTGCTGATTAAATAAATAGATCCCACTAAATTCTAAGTGGAATGCGATTGCACTTCCATAAAATTACACAGAAAGCTTATCACACCAGCAACCAACGCGTAAAGGTATATCTGAATGAAACGAGGTATTTGAATGCTTCAAATACGTTTTACGGCACGAATCATACCCAGCAATGTTATTTGAATCCCACATGACCCTTAAATTTCCCTTTTGGCACATACACTTTACAAATAGGACAACAGATTATCTTTCCAAGTGCGGTATATGCCAGTGAGTAGACGCTCCTTTTGACTATTGAAATAAATCCGTTTTGAGTTCCTTCCGGAGCTTTCAATATTGTGATTCAAACATTGTAATATAAGTGGATTTGACGGAAAAAACGAATTCTTAACCAGTGGTAGGCCGAACATCAACAACTCGATTTGTCTCAATGTGGTAAAACTACCAGCCACTTTTGTCATTTACATCAAACATAATTTGCCACATAAGTTACCACATCATGAATATTATCGATAGCTTAGGATGTGGACAAAGTAAAAAGGCATTGCTTCCCTCCTCAAACTGGGGAAGGCTAACCATGAGATATGTGTAAGGCGACCAGGATTTCATCAGAAATTTCGATTTACAATTGACAACTAAACTGCAACAAGGGATCCTCTTTTCAAAGAAAGTATTTTATTTTTATATTTTTATTTTGGATTTATATTTTCTTTTATAGAAAACAAAAAGATACAATTTTCAGTGACGGGGAGGCAACAAATCAAAGGGTGGTTGTGCATTACAAAATTGAGAGTCAGACAGTGGTAGGAGACTTCGAAAACACGTTCTTCATTGTGACGTTATCACCGGGTTACCACTTTTCACTACTTGAATATTTTAGACTCAAATCATCTTTCCCTGATTATGTTAGATCCGACTCACTGTTTTCCGTCTATTTGCAATATGCTTTGTTTAAAAGAGATTCTCCGTTCATCCAAAATAGAATCGATCAAAGGCTTGATAAACATTTCTGTTATCGAGAGAATGAAGTTATCAGAACAGAGTTGTCCACTTTTTATTTTTTGTCAGAACACGGAACATTTGATAACCACGAACAGAAGGTTTTTGAATGTGAAGAGTTGCTAAAGGATCGCTAATTTGGGAGAGACCTGAAGCAATACTTTGTCTATAATCTAATCAAATGAATTTGAACATTCTCACAAAATACAGGAACGTTGATTTGGTTCATTCAAAGTTTGTGATCATATGGTTTTTTGTTCTTTTGCACACAAGTTTTATATCGGAATAACTCCGAGGAAAACAGAAGTGATTCAAATTCTGAACAGAAATTAGTCAAATTATCAGTGAAAACAACAGGAGACGACTGATGAAAGAATAGTTGTACTCCAAATTTTAATCAGATTTTATAATAGGAATAGTAAGTTTTAGGTAATTAATGATGACTCTTACACAAGGAAACTACTCTGATACAACATTAATTTTTGACAGTTTTTCACACCAATTAGGCTGCGATGTGAATAGCTCTAAATGCTTCAACTGCAGTTTTAGCCTCTCACGATCTGCGTATCTATTGGAACACCAGTAACTATACATTGTACAACATCTTTTATCTCGGGGTCGCCATAGATAGGATTAATGTTGGTCCTCTCATGCGTAAATCTGAGCTGGTAGACTGCGTCACTGAACCCTCCATATATACAATGCACAAAAACTCCAATGAGTCTCCAAGCTCTTTGTTCTTTTGAGTAGAAGTGCATTTTTCTTTTCATACTATAACTGTTCCCTTTTGATTTTGTCTAAAAACCATTTCATTGCTCTTTTCTTCACGGTTTGGCAACTACTCGCCCTGTTTCTCCCATTCCAATAGAGACTCTGATAAAACGTTGTTTCATGTTCGTACAATAAGATTCTTGTCTAATCCAGTCAAACAATCCCGATCTTTCTGCTTACTATTGCCATGCCACAAGCAACTTCAATTTTTGTAGTTTAACCTCCTGTACAACCATTCGTTCTACTTTAAAAGTAGTCTATTTGGCTGGCACTGTACCAAATAGGAAGACGGTTCTGCACGATATAATCGATAATGCACAAAGATGGTGTTCCTTCGCTCACCGTTTTTATTGTCATAAACCACGATTCTATCATTTTCCTCTGATTGCAACGTCGAACACCAATTGTGATCGAAATGTAGGCGAAGTGGCTTACCCAAGTCATTGCAAAACAATACATCCATCAGACGAACATACTTGCATGTCACTCTCGCAGATTCATTAGCCATGAAACATTTCTGTCCGGTGTCGAATTTCTACATTCCAGCTTTAGCACGCACAACTATTTGTGTATGGGCCCATTCATGGATTGTTCATCATTTCTGTATCTCTGTGTGACCTGCAAAGCGTTGATTTTTCGTAATTGTGCACAAATATTTCTGAATTTTCAAAATTATCGCTGTGAAAATCCATTTGTTTTTCTTGAACACGTGTTTTTTTTTATAACCTCAATCTGTCCAGCATATTGAGGTTCCAACCAGACAATCTATGAAAACCCTTCTCTTCAAGCAGGGAAGAAGAAGTCATGGCCCTGGGTTACCAGTATGCATGAAAAAAACTTTGTGCCTCCGTACAGAGGTTGATATCTAGCATACATCACATAACGAGAAGTTGCAGTATATGTGATTATCGATCAATGTTCAATAAAACAATTCAGTTAAGGGTTGTCTATACAAACGTGTTCACAATAACAAGGTTGCTTTATCCGCCAAATGTTTGACAGACAAAGATACAGAATTCTGATAAAAAGAAGCACCTTTTTGGAAGAACTTTGGAACTTTAAAGAAGAACCACTTCTTACGAATATTTCTTTCACGAAACAGAAAATGATTGAAGAAACGTCAGTCAGATTCTATAATTAACACCATCACCACTACCAATAGCAATAACAATAAAACTAAAGTTGAGTACATCAGTCATTCACTGACAGCACCATTTCGAAGTAAGAATGATCAACTAGTTGAAAATAATGTGAACTGACTGTAGCTTAGGATGCAAATGTTGGGTTTAGTGTGTTCACCGAGCTGGAAATGTTGTTTGAAGACGCCTCGTAGCGGCACTAATGATTATGATGATGAGTGTGACCAGGAAGCGCCTGCTAACAACACTTCCACCAACACCAAAAGGATTAACCAGTTTTCACACACAGAACTGAAGAGTAGGATAGAAGAACCAGAGGTATCCTTATTAGTTGCAGAACTAGACACAAGCAACCATCCTGCAATGATTACGGGTGTATATTGCCATTCCTCCTAAGAATTGCCTAAAAAACAAATTGTCTAGTTTAGTTAAACGCCCAATGGAATAATCCATCAATGACTGCTGCTTATTGATAGTTTCTTAAATCTGTTTCAGAGGATATTGTCAAACTATGGGCTTGCAAGGTGACAGAAAATAGGGTATTAATCGCATGCAAACGTGGCCTGAGAAATGCGACCAGCCTCTCCTAACAATAACACACGCGAACATCAATCGAATCAGCGATACAGATTCCATCTATTCCGTGGTATTTGCAGTGAGTGTAGCTATCAAAGGAAGCTTCCAAAATTCTACTGAAGATACTGATCAACTGTGATGATTTTGGTGACGTGAGAAGCGTATAAGAATGCATCACATTTGTCAGTGTCAAGCAATCACTTTGGCAATCGGAATCCGTGTGCCGCCTGATATTTGCAAGTCGTATATAGTTTTGAAGATTTCTAGTTGCTTTTTGAGAGGAATTGGGAAATATTTTGCAGCATAAATTTAGTAGTTCTAGTTTGTCGATTTATAAGAAACCTTATGAAATAACACTGTACATTTTGAAAAGAAGTCTTATGCCGAATAGGGTAAACTCTCTTTGATTTGGAAAAAGCCTTCATTACTGTGCTTTGTATTACTTTTGGGAGATGGTTCAATTCCTCCTGCGAATTCCTGATTGTGTGGTTTGAGTCCTGGCATAGAACAAAGTACGCAGTGCTGACAAGTCTGAAATAAGCTGTTCTTCGGTTCTGGGGTTCAGTGCAAAAATATTATCTTCTAAATAAATTATCACCTGTTTAAATAATTAGAAACCAACAAGTAAAATTTATGTGAAAAGTACAAAAGAAATTACCCATTTTCTGATCGAACTCGTGCTTTATTGATCGCCATAAAAATCGAAATATGGTAAAATTAGAAGAATGTTTACTGACGAAAGAGAACGTTACATCTTTGTGTCTACTGCAGGGTGATGACATTTTCATTCCCGTGCATGGGGCTGAAAACGCCCAGCGTTGGGAGGAAGGGAAAGTAAAACGTGATTTACATCAGTGCGTTTATATACTTATTCTAATTTTTCCAATAAAGTTCATAAAAAGGTTGTGTACAAACGAATTAAACACCTTATTTATTTGCTTTGTTGTATAAAATGTTGAAACAATCTTCAAACTTTTAACCAGCATATGTCATTCAAGACCACCGATGGAATGTTACAAAATTGAGTTATAACAGTCGATTAAATTTTTGTTTAAAGAACTACCGATTAGTTTCAAGTTTTGTGATATAAACGACTCACATACAAGCGTAAAAGTTATCAAAGGATTTTCAAATGCAACAGAATGAAAGTGAAATCAACGACTTTCGATACAAAGAAGATAGAATGCGTAAAACCCATCATTTAGGAAATTTGGAAACAATATACCACAATTTAACGCCGCAATACTCATCCAGAGCCCAATTTTGGTTACTCCCACCTGGTCAGCGTTTGAAATTTAAGAAGTGGCATGAGATCTACTCCTGCATGTCCGAAATAAGTGATACCATATTTCACAATTGCAAACAGATACGAAACGTTTATTAAAGTAAAACGAATTTATATAACAAACCTCATCCAATAGAAACCTTTGCTTTCTGTGCGAAACAGTGTGTACGCAAACCGACGAGGTTTTCTCCAGCACATCGTAAAGAACTTTTCCTTCTTATGTATGTTTGTATCTCGGGGAACTGTCAATCATATTTTGTTCACTAAGTATTCGGAGATGATAGACAGTGTGTAGCTGATATCCCAAAACAATCCTTATGTTTTGCTGAGGCGATTTCCCGTGGGTGAGCTATTGTGAGAGATTTTGTTTTCATACGGATAAGGAACCTCATGTTTTTATTAAAGGAAAACAATAATATTAAAATGGCGCGTGGAATTGGTTGGAAAGCAAGAATCTGAAAAAGTTAATGTTATTGAAGTTTTTCCTTGTGATGATTAACTTCCTCAATATACGCAGCACTGGAATCGTAGGCATATTGCATTTATCACGTCTCTCAGAGCACTACAGATAAATATCAATGCTATCACATAATTCATTGAATTCTTACCGTCGCTTTCGATGTGCAGCCAGAGGTAAATGAAATACATTGATTGCTCATATAAGATGGAAATCCTCCGTGTGCTTGAAAAGTTCACATCCAAGCATTACGCTGCAGCATCAGGCGCTTGATGTCTCCTCTGTCCAAGATCTATAAAAGACAGTGTTATTCTAAATACTGCAAACTAAACTGAAATGCTTCCACTGTTACTGCACAAAAGTCGTGTTTTGTCAGCTGTTCAACCACCTGGGGAGGGGCTCACAAGATTCATAAGCACAATTATTGGAATAAAAAACGCCCGTTATGCACACAAAGTTAGCTAGAAAAAGGCTCTAGCCTTCCCCCAAGAGGATCAAGCATTTAAATTGCATTGTTTTCTGTGCACAATGTAGACTGGCATCCGGAAAATTAAAGTCACCAAACAACAGAATAATATTTGAACACTCACACACTGACTCTCTACATCTTTTATAAAAATTTCCTTTTAGTTTCTCTAAGGTTCTTTCAGTTCTTAGACCCTTCGAGATTGACCGTTTGATGATGCAATAGAGGCAAATTTGGTTTTCTGATTCCTGTTTATTGAACTATATGTTTCTACAGTAAAATGCAAGCGTGATATCTCCCTCTATATGTCACACAGGAGATTCATTACAATCATTCGCACATGGACTTCTACCAAATGAAGCTTATAGATATTCACAGAAAAGTCAGTTAGATATCTTGTCAATGATTGCAGTGCATCGTTCTGTAATCGCACTTGAGATATCTATTAAAGCTTATCTGTACATCAGTGTACAACTAGTCACTTACTTCGAAGGATATTTTGTAATTGTTGTAGATTGAATTATTCTAAGGGAGATCGGTAACATTGTGAAACTTTTGATATATTTACCCTAAGAAGATACACATATATCGCGGTTGTACCCATCAGTCAAATTAATGATAAATATAAAAGCTTTTGGACAAAATGTGTTTGTTTTTATATCCTGTTGGAATTTCTTAAGATCTTTCAGAATGGTGAATGATCAAGTGTCCCCGTGAATTTTCACGATTGTATATCGTTCAGAATTTTATATTTTAAACATGTAGGCAAGTGTACTTAAAAGAGAACGATCAACCTTGTGCAATTTTATCAGTGACATGCAGATAACGAGTCATTTCTGAGCAATAAAGCCAGACAATCAGTCAGCAAGTTATGGACTGTCATTAACGGTTATGACGGGAATCAGTGTCGTTGAGCAAGACAACATTGTAACATGGCGTTTACGAGTGCTCAGCTAACCCTTAGGGGAATGAATCAGGCAAAATTGTTCAGTAAGCGTTGAAACATTAATTCTTGCTCAATGTGTCCTAAAATGTAGCGATAATTCACTATGTTTTATTTCGCATAACGTATTCGAACTTTCAGTTTCATTATTATTAACCTAAACTGAAACAAGTATATTGCATTGTAAATATGTGCAAAGCGATCCATCCCTTTTTGCCAATAAACCATGGTCTAGAGATTTCATGCAAAAATACGTAGCTATGTAGCTGACCATTTATCACCGTTTATCACCATATATCATAGACGAGTAAAACTTTTGGTAATCCAGGTTTTCACAAAAAGATGAGAAATGGATTTATTTGACTTATAAAGCTGTTTGGAACGATGGTCACATTTGTTTCATTTACCTGTGTCTATTAGCTGCTTGCAACCTATGCAACACAGACATTAGAAGTTTTGTGCAAGCTCATTATGACACAGAAGTATCGGTGGGAATAAAACAAGAACAGCAAATAAAAGCAAAAAGCTAGAAGTTTTCGAAACATAACCATAGGAGACAATAATCTGGTATGCAAACTGCTTTTCAGTTGCTTCGTTTCTAGTAAAATTCAACTGCTAACAGATCACAGTACAAATGTTTGCTGTTTACAAACGTTTGTTGCAGTACGTTGAAATGTATGTCCTCTAACGGACCGCGGTGTTTGCGTGGAGATAAATCAATTTCTTGCCAGAGAAAAGCGACGAAAAACTAACAGCTAAATCTTCAGTTTAAAAATTAATTTAACAGTTTAATCCCGTCGCGTTCTCAGGAATACGATTGTTTTCGATAACACGCATATACCGTTGACTATTTCAAGCACATTTCTATCCCATATTAGTAATTTTGTGGTGGAAATTGCACATGATACACAGCAGATTACTTCCTGTAACATAAAAAGGTTTTTTACCGTTAGATTCCGATGGTATTGATTACTTTCAATAGATTTTGTAACTCAGCCTATTGACTGTATAGTTGAGCGTTTTCCCCGATGTTCAGTCATGATCAGGCTCGGAGCTTGATCAGCTACTTTTGTTTACTCGGTTTACACGGAGAACATATTTGCGACTATTTAAACGCACTGTTGTGAGTTAATACGCACGTTTTTGAGTCGTATGGAATTTTCACAGTCGATGCATCTTACATATTTTAACTGTCCTCCAACCCAAGTTCAACCCCTACTATCAGCAATAGCTTAGATATTTGTGCGAAGTATTCATAAGGAATACGGGGGTGGTGGAGTTGAAATATTAATTTTGTTTATAAGAAGCAGTTGCAGATAATTTTGTATTTGTGCATTTCAGGATTACCCTATACGACGACCTTCCAGGTTGGTTTCATTGAATACATTCTGCAAACGGTCATGCAATTCTTTCCAACACAGCATTGTCCATCGCTGCACAAATATTTCCACATACTGTTAGTGTAGCTACAAACTGTGGTTCACATGTTACCTTGGCGAATTTGAGCATTACCAATAAACATGTTTTTTTCTATCTTCACTTGACCTTTTAATCTACGTTTGTGTGGTACCCGATCGACGTCAATGTGTAGCTGATTCCCGCTTGTTGTGTAATAAGTGTTTGGTCCCAACAAGGATTTCTAACACAATTGAAAATAGATTAGCACAAGAAGAGCAAATGAACTACGACATAGTGATACCGGTTTTAAAAAATGTCCAGACCCCGGCGTCAGTGAAACGTTTACAAGCATGACGACGTGATAAAAATCTTGAAATCTGCTGCTCTATGCAGAGTGGATAAAAGCGACAAAACAAATAATTTGTTAATTACCCCAAGAATAATGCCCAAAAGGGTGATTTTTTCGATCTACATGTCTCGCCACTATTTCCTCCCAGAAATGTAAACTACTTAGCTTTATCGCCTGCACCCTGAGAAAATTAAACGATTGATGGTTCCCGAATATTCTTATCATTGGTACTGAACGAGTATAAAGCCAAACGAGCAGGATGTGACCGAGAAGAGGGTTCTCAAACAAATGTTCAGACAGAAGCATATTTTGGTTGTGGGCCTCAGTTAAAAGCGTACCATATTGTTGTTAATACACAAGAAGTTCTGAGCTATTTAGGTAACTTGATTGCATTCTAGAAAATATATTCAAAGCACAAAACCGTGCTCACTACAAGGAACATGTCTACAGCTTTTGTTGCGTTTAAATATAATGTATCAATCCCTTTGCTTCCAACTGGCATGATGCCATCTTATAAATCAAAGTAAAATCCTAAATTAATTCAGCCTTTAGGAGTTCGTCAATAACCAAAGCACTGGGAGAACTGTTAGAAAAACATCGGAACTTCGTCATACAACATTTTTCTTTATTATTCACAGTCAGATACTGTTTAAATTTGACGTTTGAAGTACTCCTTTTCTTATCTCCCTTTTTAAACATCAACTGGTTTAATTATTGCTTTTCAAAGTGCTGCAAGTTTCGGGGACCCAGAGCTGATGGAGTTTTGTTAGAGAAAGAACCTTATTCATTGTAAATCATTCTAACCCTTGGAAAGTTATAGGTTGATATCCTGCAAGTTCGGCCAAAAAGAATCCAGATAAAGCACTGAAATAACATTGAGGTAACTAATGCATCCCTCGGAAAGGAGTTTGCATTGGATTTTGATAAAGCATATCTTGATCAGTTATGCAATTGTCTCCCTTTTACGAAAACGTTTTACCTTTGTTGATTCAGACGGTCAAGAAAAATACTGGTCAAAACCTCGAGTTTTCTATTCAAAACAACCGTAAATGGAACCTTATTCTGAGAGATCTGACCACGTTGACAATAAAAAAATGTGTTCTATTGATACATGATGATTGAATGGAAACTGTCTGAGGCACGTGACATTTCTCGATTTATCACCCAATTTGTCAGCAAGTGATTTATTCCCAGGAGTCCCCGTCAACGTAGATGTGGTTTTATTGTCCATTTTTGTACCTGTTTATTTGATTTTGCTGAAAACCTTGGTTGATTTTAGCACAATAAGCTGAATTTAAAGTGGCATGTCTAAGAACTGGTTCTGGTGAAACTAGCACACTTTATATAACTGAACAAATACCGGACAAAGTAAACAGGAGCATTTTGAAAATAATCACATTCGATCATTTAAATGCGATTCATGCAAATCGATGATGGTTTTTGGATTAAGCGCCTACAGTTTGATCACACCTGTATAAGCGACTGGTCATCTTCGGAAACGCATTGATTTACAACAGCAAATAAGACAATTCTGACCTTGCTTTGATCAAAATAAAAGAAGTGGTAATTTAACTCACAAACTATGCAGCTTGTTTTCGAAGTAAACACAGCAGAAAATGAATTTGGTTACTAGCAAACATGGGGGAAAAAGCATAACATCAGACCGAATTTTATAGTCCAATAGTTTATAGTTATCCTCTTTTAAAGTTATTTCGGAATCCTGTGTTCGCTCTTAACATTAGATAAAAGAAACTTCAAGATACTATTGATTTTCACGTATAACCCCAACATTCAGCATAAGTATGAACTCAAATTTGCAAAACATCTTTAATAATTCAACCACCTTGCATTTTGAAAAATTCATTTGATTCTAGGTAAATTTATAGAATATGTGCTTGGATGTTGTCTATCTATTTTTAGGCGGTATGACCGACTTAGAGTTATTAGCAGCGGTATCATGAAGTAAGTTGGCGGAATGTGGACAACCTATTAGGATCAAATGAATGAAGAAACATCAAGGAGAAAATACATAATTGTCATAGCTTATTTTATCAACTTCCGGAAATCAACTGGTAAATTTTGTCCCATGTAAAAAAATCATGTGCAAAAGAGAGCTTGTCATAACATTTGGTCTAAAGCCACTACTACTTTGTCCTATCTTAAATGCAAGCAACCGATTCATTTTGATGCTAGATTGATTGATTGGATCGTCACCTATTCTTACAATAATTTTCTCCTCATGCATCTCCGCTTCCATTGTCACCCGCATAAGCAAATTATGCTTCCTTGAGTACACTGTACTAAGGTGCATCATGAAAGCTGGAAAAACACTGCCATATAGTCTCCCGTATGACGCATCTGCTTTATTTACTTCACGACTGACC
>UZAN01040609.1:4860-37543 GCA_900618425.1 Echinostoma caproni
ATAGATGTGAATCGAAAATAACATAATAACAACATGACAACAAGAAATCGGTTTCGGGTGGATAATATCCAAAATGAGACATGACAATTTAATCACTAGTGGAATAAAAATGTACTGGATGCTCGAGCTAATGATTCACAAAATAGGGATTATTTTCATGATACACAGAAATAGTTGGAGATACAATAACACTGTACGTATGAACTTATACCCACGGATTTAGTTCGCTTGGTGTACAAGTGTATCTTGAAGGCACTGACAAACCTCTATAATGTTGAATAAAACTTACTATGATATGAGTGATATGAGGGTAAACAACATTAACCACACTATGGTTCCGTGGGACCTATGCAACTGTTATCGGGCCAAAAAGACAATGGCAGACAGCATCGTTTTTATCTCTCTCAATATCTTGTCTAACATCCCAAAATTACTGGACATTGAGTAAGCTCTGCTTTATTCTAAATCGGAAAGTATTTTAGGCAACGAAACTGATGATGTAAATGGCCGATTCTCGCCAAGGAGCTCTACAAGAAAGTTAAAAATCAGCACATCAGCGCTCAAAAGATTCCAACGATAGGTTTCTGACTATTATCTGTTTGAACTGTGTAAAAAATCATGTTTTTTGTGAAGAAAGATTGATACCACGATTGCCGTCTCCGCTATGCTGACCAGAAACAGTGTGGTAGACACAGGTAACCAGAAAGTAGAAATAGTGGCCTCAAGTAAAACTTTGATGGTGTAAGTCACAAATGTTGCTATGCATTTACCAGTTAGTTACAGTTCCATACCATTCAACAATATAAGAAGGTAACCACTGCATTATACTGGATATAATGCAGAGTTGTTGTAGCTTTGGATGAGTTGGAGGGTTACCCCAGCTGGAAGTGTCTTTTGTAGACCCGTTAAAGTCAGGTTAGGCAAAATGATCATCTCTCTGGTAGCACTGCCTATGAAAACGCCTCAAACAACGCTTCATACTCGGAGAACTCTACAATGTCATCAATTGCATCTCGGCCTTTATTGACCAATTATTATCCTTAATTTGAGGACATATAGCAATTAGTAATAAAATATTTGCCAAAATAAGAAAGCCAACCATTATTACACCTATGATAATCTGAAAGCTATCCCAAGAATTGAAGAACGTTGTTATAATTTATTATTGCACTGAAGGGAGGTAAGCAAAGTAAGGAATTTTCGGTAGGTAAGCGTAAATTTCATGGTGAGTAGAACGATGGAACTGCTATTTACCAACCAAATCTAAAAGCGCAATGAGCAACCCGTTTCTTCACATTCAGAAATATGAATTGCCAAAAATCAAACCACACTTCTCAAATCTTTTGCCAGGATGATTATAGCGATTATTGCACAAAGGCATAGGTGGCATATTGTGGTTCGAATTCCGCTGAGGTTTTTGGTAGTTTCTAAGTATAAATGTAGGCTCATTATCTTCAGTCATCTGCCAAGACGGACAGTTTGGAACGTGTTTCTCAATTATTTAATACTTTTTTCTTCAGAGCTCTTTCGAATGGAATTGGACACATCCAAATATTTTCTCCAAGGTATACCTTATTTTACATTTTTTAACGAAATCATCACGCGCCTCTTCAGCTGCGCGCCTAACCGAAGAAGATATTCACAAACCGGTTGTGTACACCGCCGCTGCAACCGATGAATTCTCTTCTATCGGGCCAGAAGATGCTCTTGAAGACATAGTAGCCGAATTCCGGGAAGAAGAAGCGAATGCCAAAGCACAAGTATTGCTCACTGTTTAAATATCTGATCTGATATTTTATCAACTATCCAGGAGCGCATTGTGACGTTGGGCAAAATTGTTCAACTGCATCATTTTGCACCTACAGTGGATGAATTTTTTCGCTCTTACTTATTGCGTAACGATTTTCGGGATACACTGAATTCGTTTCAGATTGAATGGTAAGTGTGAATACTAAGTCACCACCACCACCACCACCACCACTACCAAAAAACAATAACAGGTTCAAAAAACTGCACAAAGGTCAACTGGATGTGGATCACTTGGAAGCAGTGCCACATATTTACGAACAGAACGAAAAATTGTCAGATAACCTCTCTCGACTCCAAAAGGAAATTGAAGCACTACGAATAAAACTAGAGTACACTATGATGCCACCGTTCATCTAACCAATACGTTCTCATTGATTTTATTTAGATCTACAGAAGAATCTAAAAAGAAAATCCAAAATGAACGTGATTATCACATGCTGAAGCATCGGAGGCTGGCACAAGAGAAAGATCAATTGATTGGAGAACTGAAAAGGTGCGTAAGTCTTCTGCCTGCCGGTGCCCTGGTTAGGTTACAATACTGGATACCCGACATATTATTTGTTGCTTATACTAAAATTTTGAAGTTAAGTGGCTCGCGGCATTCCTATCTTCCTTCTGCTCTTTTATGCGAATACACAGTAATGGGACAGAAGCCAAAACTGGCGCAGGAAAGTGTGTGGTTATTGGTTGTAAAAGCTAAACTGAACTAAGGTGGACAAGCATATTTCATCCTCTTGATCTTTGTGCTTCATGAGCAGGTCATAGCTAAAGCTTTCTCCCCAACTAACAGTTATTTAATCAATAAAATGAGACAAAGATAGTTGCAAAGATCCATAATTCAAGTTTGAAAAACCACAATAGAATGGTAAATCAATCGATTTCGCTGGTTTTCTTGGTTGCTAATTGAATACTAATACTGGTAAGTAATGATGAGTCGAATTTGAAATATCGCAGCTTTTAAACAATGTCAGGCTTTTGTTTCATTTTGTTTAAATAATTACTAGACTTGATTTTAGATTTGGTAGCTGTTTTCTTGGAAATCCAGTAAGACATTATTAGAATTAGTATGAACAACCTAAAATTAGAAAATACGGAAAAAATGTATACACGTGAAATATGATCAACCAAAACTGGCTCACGACAATGTGTGGTTAATGGCTGTACAAACTGAACTAAACTGCGTAGGTTCATTAACATCTCATAGTACTGTCTAAAACCTTCGATTTGGCCGACCTCATGGAAGTTAGTATACATCCCTTTCATTCTTCTGTCACTCACCAAACCTTGTTCATTAGGAAACCCCGTCCGTTGGTATTCAAACAGAATACTCTAATCACATCCGTCTATATTGGTCTAGGGCTTGCATCAGTCCTTGATCATCACTACCCTATGATTTTCTAACCTTATCAGTGCTTGTTTTGTTAGCCCTCGATACTTATGAAACGCTATGCAGAAAGCGGTGTTTGCGCGCCGATGGTCTGCGTTTATGTTCTACACTTAACGATCGTGTCTCTAAACCGTATGATAATATGGCTAGTCAATCCGTTGTAGCTTACCATCAGTCCTATACGAACGGGAGCTGATAGTAGTGATGTCATATTGTCCCAAGTTGACGAAAACCAAACCAACCTTGCCCATACCAGACGAAAATTCATCCGAGATTCGTCCGCTAGGCGAGACATATCTACTTAAGCATCAAAATTTGTCAATGTTCTTTACCTTCCCTCCCCCTCCCATCCCCGGACGGTGAAAGTTGGAGTGATACCAAGGTGTTCAACCGTGCGGAGAGCATTATACATTCCGGTGAAGTGATGCACAGGCCAGAAACATTCACACTGCTCGCAAAGCTATCTAAAACGGATTTAAAATTTCTTGGTACTGTCTTTTCCGCATGCTCAAAATTTAAGAACAATAATTCTAGTGACACCGCAATACTCCGACGAACGCAGAACCCTTTTTTTAAATGGGCATTGCTTTCCATGTCAGTCTCATTTATGGATTCTATTCTCATCTTTCTATTTTCATTTCCCCTGTTTACAGAATAAAAGCTCACTACGCTGNAAGAGAAGACACTGAATCGGGTCGAAAGAGATCGTGCGATAGGCCAGGCTGAGGGCTTGAGATCCGCACTGAACTCGTTGCAGAATTTGGGCTTGGCTGCCAAAGAAACGGTCGAGTGTAAACAAACATATCCACAAGTCGGATTAGGACGAGGTAAATTATCTCCAATCCCGAGAAGTGCGGAACCAACTTTGACCACAAAAGCATCCAGAACCGAATCTATTGGAACAGCATGCCGAAGTTTGGGGGTTTGTTTGGGATTTTGATTTTTGTTTACAGCTTTTGGTGAGATGTTTTGTAAATAGTTGATGCCAAATAATCCACAAAGATCTCCTGAATTTCATGTACTCTGAGCTCAACAGGTAGCGGTCAATAGCAGTCAAAGGGGAGGGAAAAACGGCATACTAGTGTTCTAGTTTTTGAAGGCCCATATGGGTGAATTTCAACTATTGGTGATAATCATGGTTGTCAGATCCTCATAAAGCCTGACAGCTGCTCAATTTACGTTCTATTTTCTTTTCGGGATGAATTTTATTCCTAAAAACACAGATAGTTCATGGAATCTAGAGTAGCAGTTGCAACAATCTCTAACTAATTACTTTCTAGTTTTCCTTCTGACACATGAGTCTGGCTTCTTACGATTCTCTCAAAGCACAATATATATATGCGTTTAAAAATAAACAAATCATTACAGTTATGGCGACAAAATTACGATAGATTGAATGAACGTTACAAGGGCATAAGAACACTGAGAACATAAGAGACGGTCCACTGGGGAGGAGGGGGGGGCGGGTGAGGGATAATAAACCATTATTTGTTTGTTTACTCAACGCAATCATGTCAGAGAGCCATGATATTGCCAACAATCAGCTAGATCAATTCACTGAAATAACAAAATCGCTGTACAAGTTTACTGTTTATGGAAAACCTACGGCACCGAAGCAATACTCAGGATAGGTAAAAGAAAACATTGTCCTTTCCAAGGGCGAGTGACTTTCGTGAGTATATGTTGGTCAACAGAGGGAAATGGACAGCTGTTTTGTCCTTGTAAAGTTCCATTGGGGATTTGACGTCCCCCGAGAAGTTCATAATGAGAATCCTACTAGGGAAACAATCATATTTAAATATAATGTACCCTAGAAATGGAATCGCTTTTGTGCGGAATTTATGGAACTTATGAAAATCTAATCTTAAAAAATACTGTGGAAAAATCCTTTATGATTCCCCATGATAGACGCAGTGAAAACCAATTCCTAGGATCACGTACGGAATATTTTTGATGAAAGTTATAACGGGATTTTGAGTATAAGAACGACATCAGAAGAGAGTACACGATAGGGAAAATTGTTGGGCAGCAAAAGTAGCAGACAAATGTTGACTGTGATAGCCGGTAAGTTTTATTCGGTCGTTTTAATCCTAGTTATCATAAAGATTGCACAGTGAAAATAACCTCAGAGATCTGATCGAGCAATGTTGTTTGTGTTACTCGACGGGCATATGAACACTATCACACAAAAGAAATAGAAAAATTGAATACAATTCAGTCAGTATGTGAACATTTGTGTTGTTATTGAACAAAAATCCCTTGGAGTTGAAGGATGTGACGCTGATGATACACGCTGAGTGAAAGGAAGCTTTTCAATTCCTTTCACTGCCCTCTCTTTGAACATCTCCGAGTTCGAGGGCAACATAACGTAACATATAAATAATAATTATAAAAATATTATGATAACCCAAGATGGGGGGGATCTGTTTAGGTAAACACCGTAACCAGTTCCATATTCTGGATGAATGATAGCATTTTGTCACTAATGTTTATAAGCGCACATATATATGTATGTTCCGTGGGCATATGATGTAACTATACACAGTTTTCAGTTTCGGTTTTTGCAACCATCAACTTTTGCGTCGGTTATGGTCACTGTCTTTTGGCTGCCCACAAACACCTCTGACAATCCATATACTAATCACACACACAGGGTGGTATAACGGAACTTCCACCGGACAGGAGAATCAATCCTTTGCTTGATCGTCTCAAAGCCACATCCCCGGGTCTTTCACGCCTAGTGAATAGAAAACTGAACGAGAACATTCGAGCTCACGAGTCTGCATGTACAAGGTAAGCACATTGCATACTATCGTGGCCCTTAAACGCTTTACTGTGGCATGGAGTTAATTTTTAATTGGTTGTTTCCCGTGTGTTTATTTGAAACAGATCTGACGGGGAAAGTGTGCAGTAGTTTTGATCTTATAGAATAGTAAAATTTGACGCTCATCTGTGATTTCCTAAGTTCTGCCTTTCATATTGATTTATTCATACAGAAAAATTCTGTTACACACTGTTCACCGATGCACTGTCAAAATGCTCAAAGTCCTCGGCTTGTGATGTGCGAAATCAGATCCAAATTGGTTATTGGTTTTACTTTAGCTACACGAATTGTTAGCTGCCAACGATGTCATGTTACATAGATTTTGTCGAATCAAATGCTAGTTTTGTACAATATAATGATGATATCAGAAAGTTTCGTGTATAAATCCTTATTTGTCTACCGGAACTTGAGGTGGATGTATAGATTCAGATAGAGGAACATGCAAATTTGGCATTGTGTTATGAAAATCTTGAGAAATAACCGATTCATCTGACTGGGATAAAAATGAATACGAAAATACCAAATAGCCTTGTTGGGAGTAGGAAATGCAATAAACCACAAAAAACATAAAAAAACAAAATAGTAAACAATTAAAAAGAGGAAGCTAAATGTTGACATTAAGCATTATTTGTTTTCTCTCTGTTTAGACCAATTACAAAACATTCTCATGTTCCGTACCGGTCTATTCCACAACAGTTGCAATCACGATTGTTGACAAAACAATAATCCTCCTTTGTTCACTCCGCATCTGTATTGATTTTCGGAATAAAGATCACTTTCCCGTCCTATCATTTGCGTGGGCTCAAACACACATTTAAACGAAAACAATCTCATTGTGAAATCCCAACAGCGCCTTCCTTTATCTTATACCTATTTTCTTTCTGATTACCTGTGATCGACCGGTCGCCCTGACTAGAATGCTCACACTGTTTGTTGGATTGAAAATATCGGTATTTGCAAACTTGGTTTCGATCAAAATAAGCAAGGCTACTCATTTTATCCTCCGTCCACTTCCGAATCCCACAACACTTAAAACAGCTTGACTCAAAAGTTCTTTGTTTTTAGTCTATCCCCTCTCGCAGACTCCGATCATTCTATGATAAATGTTTTACCAAAACTCTAACCAGAGAAATATCATGATACATTGACACAGCCGAAAGATTTTTCATAGACAGTACGACCCTGCGCGCTTGATACCGCTGGGAGAAATGATCTTTTGTTCAAATTTTGATCAGTTCCATGATCCAATTGTCTCGGTCGAATGTGACCACTCCACTCGTTATTTGAACTTCTGCTTTAACCTCCGCTGCCCATGGACCCTATGTGGATNAGATTTTCTTCCTCCCGCCCCGCCCCGCCCCGCCCCTTGAAGACCCTCAGAAGAATTAAGAAACGGGCATGTAAAATTCTGACCTAGCTTTAGTTAAATAAACATCAGTGCTGATCAAGACTGAGATCCAAAATCTAGACAGACTCTACACTGAAACCCCAATTGGTGATCGGAATTTCAAGCCAATCTGGAGTGCAATGAAAAAAATCCGTGAGACAAAAATCAGACCACGCGGGTTTCATTCCACAGCAGCTGAACGCAGTTGCATGTTTTTCAAGTAAAATCAACCGGAAGTATCGAAATCATATTTACAATCAGTTGACCGTCATGAAGTTTTGCGTCAATGCGATCCAAGTGCGGGCACAGCCGATGTGTCTCAAAACATCAAAAGCTTCCGTTCTCCATGGGTTGTCTTATCGTACCCAAGGGTTACACGTATTATCTGGCTGAGGCACTTGCAGGTGTTTTCAACCGTTGTTTCGAGGAACAATAATGTTACTGACCTTTGGAAACCTGTGCGCATCACACCAGTCCCAAAATAGGAAGCCGGGAAATTTCGAATAGTCACCTGCACCTCCGTTTTGCTAAAGACTTTTGAAAACTTTATGCAACATAACGTTGTTCTTAACACTGGACAATTAGATCACAGATAATTCGCTTACCACAAGTGACGTTCTACCTTAAACACTCTTGTGCACTTGGTAAACTGGGTTTGTAATCCTTATATAGGCATACTACAGCATTTGGTGTGTTTTCCCGGAAAACAGTAATGCATTTAATTGTATCCACAGGGAAGGGCTTTTGTCTCTAATCCATGGTACTGGATTGTACATTACTACCCTGTCTCCATTCCACTATTGTTTTACTGGTACAACACACTTCAAAACGTTTATTGGAAAAAATGTCTGATTAGCTACCCGTTAATTCAGGGGTGCTCCAAGGAACAATACTGTCCCCTTTTTCTTTTCTTTTTCTATATTGGATACCTACCCATTGACCCAAATGAACTTCATATCAGGTATGCTGATCATGTCACCATATGTTCCAAATTCCAAGGCGATTTCCGTTTCTCACAGATTCAGACTTATAGTCAAGCTTATAGTCTTCGTATTCCATATCATCTCTTAAGGCCTCTAAATGTAGGAATGTCACCTTCTCTTTAGCCAAAGGGGAACGACTACATTCTTGTGAAAGGAATTACTCTTTGGTCTATGTCAGTAACCAGTTTTTCCCCCAGTAAGTTCTCTACAATACTTCGGCGTTGCTATTTGCCAAGATCTCACGTGAATTTCAAATTTCGACTGCACTTTTAAAACGATTTCACGACTGTTTCTTCATTTTCCGCTTGCTATCTTTAAAAGTTCTACTGTATTGTCTCAATTGTTTTGTATTTTCTTGGGTTATCAGTAAACCTTACTGCTCCCAGTTTTACTTTCCGGTCTTAGAGTCGAAGATTATGCTATTCTACCTAGATTCTTTTAAAATTATTTCACGCTCCTTCGGTATTCTCTGTTTACATTCGCTCAAATTTATTCCTGACAAACACCTTGCCTCCAACAAAAACTTCTGCAATGATAACGTACTGCTGGCTCTCTCAGGGCAGCGGAGTAGACAGAAATGCGCTACAGGATGTCAATTGGCTTATTTTCTTGCAGCTGTAGACGATACGTGGTGACGGACGACGGCGGGGGAACGGCGGTTGGGTGGCGAGGCAACCAGGATACTGGGTTGGGGGGAAACACTGATAGGGAGGTTCTCTTTGGGTAACGGTTGATGATAAGCATGCACGGCAAAGCAAAGAGAACGCCATTAACCCAAAACCTCCAAAGAGATACCAGCACGCACGATAAAAATATTACTGGTGCGGTTACCAAACGTTGAATAACAATATGCTATCACATATCACTCACCCACAACACACAGGAATTAAACGATGCACATCCACTGCGGCAACCATATGCCATTATAAGTTTTTATATACTCAGACCGCTACTTATCGTACCCTGTATCTGTCGAAAATTTAGGCACAAAATGCATCCCTCAGAGACAGCTTTTTTAAATCCCCAGCTGCATTAAATCCATTTTCAAATTTGATGACACATATCTCTTTAGTTTATCACACTGCATTTTACTTTTTCTCTGGGACTGTGTGCGTTGGTAGGTTGCGCTAGTGTGCAGTGAGCTAAAAATTCATCCATTTGGATGAATAAAGCGATTTGCGACCCGACTTGACTTGTATTTCAAATGACCGATTGTATTTCTCTCGTTGTTTTCTTTTCCAAACATATCTTGCCAGAACTATTAGTCCCGGTGTTTGTTCAAGGCATGATTTGGCCCAGTAACTTAACCACGATAAAAGGCCTATACACTCTGCACTAGCCTGTGTAATGTCGCACTTCTCAAGCAGCCGAAAAGCTATTCCTAACTCCTTCTACATTTTAGAGGCGCTTGATATGCACAAACTGATGAACTCTGGCAGGACAGAAACTCCGTTATCATACTTCACGAAGCTACCGTTGACTGAATGAACTGAGAACGGCACATGACCGTAAATTCTGATGGGCGAGCAGCCCAAAATGAATATAATTAAGTTTTCTGGTCTAATCACCCTCCAAGCAATTGAACCATACTCAAGATGCCTTGCACAAAGTGGTAGCCAAAAACTGCAACGTTTCTATGAATTCCCCTTTCCTACTCCGGGACCATTCTCGCATTCAGCTCACATTCCAATAAACCATCGATCAACAGTATCGCTCATGCTAAAATCTCCTAATATTGAATCTACATAAATTATGCTTTTTATCCACTCAGCATAATATTGTTCGCTGCCTTCATCGATAAGAAAAATGATATTGCCAAGGAGTTCCGAGATTAATTCGATTGTGCTAACTTCTCCAAAACCTTGTGCTTCTGGGTGTCAGGTGATTATTTAAATCAAAATAACCAGTGATCGTTGAAATCAGTAATTGAAATCCACATTTATTTTTTAATTGCTGTTTTATATAGGTGCGATTTTCAGGAGGTTTCAAGAGCAACATAGAGATTTTTCGAATAAGTACAATAATGCACGCCATCCACAGTTAATTTTGAAATCAGTTTTCTGCAAACAAATAGCCTAAATGAATTTTTCAGCGTAGTGAACAATTCAGAATCTTCAATCCGCTTTAATAAAATCAAAAAGCCATTCATCTTAAGGTTTGTCAGTATGTGCTAATCTTTTGGTTGATTCATGCTGGTCGAAATTAGAGGCAAAGTCAATATTTTCCAGCTATCTTCACTATTAAAAAGTTTTCACGGTTCTTTTTTGAAGCATCTAAGTTCGGGTGCATTCCAAATTAGGAAATGCATGATTATTCAGCATAGTATTGAAAATGGAAATTTTATTGATATGTATATCAAAAATGTGCGATAACTTTATGGGGTATTTCGGTCTTGACTGGCTATTGATACTTCGGTGAGCCATATTTTAGTTTCTGGTACACCGTATGGGATCATCAAGCTTTCTCGGATCATTACATGTTTTGTCTTAACATATCGGCAAGTGTTTGATGACTGCCTGTCCAGTGCCCATCACGACGAGACTGCATCTTGACATGGTGTGATGGCTTGCGCGCCCCCATGACTCTGTGAGCTACAACCAATCGCTTTTCATAGCTGAAGATCCAATCTTGGCTGAAAAATAAATGGGTAGGGGTTAGACAAAGCTCAATCTCACAACTCAGTCTTTTAGCTGAGTAGTAGCCCCCAGAATCTTCAGTGCTCAAGTGCAATCTTGGGACGAATCAGAAGAGTATCTGGGCGACCCGCAAGCAATCACGGCCAACCGGACGGACAATGAAGATCACCTACTTCAACTCTGCGCATTCCAGTGATTGTTCTTGTCAAACAACAACTTCTCGCACAAGAAACGATACCGCCTTACTTGGAAATCGCCAACCTTTTCATAGCACTGGACCCAAATCGATCACAGTGCCATCAATTACCGCTGGAGAGGGTGGATTTAAGACTGCCGTTCTTACTGGTCCACACCTGTGGATAAGGATCACGCTTTGCTACGAGCCCAACTCTCCTTACGCTTGGTAAATAACCACATTAAAATCACCTGAAACAGATACTTATGATATAATGTCACTAATAGTTGCAAATCAACCTTTGAAGTGGAGCTCTGCGATCGCCTATTAGTTCAACCACCAACCGAAGGACTCAATTAACACTGGAAGTGAACAAAAGACGCTATGCAAATATCAATCAAAAGAGCGGTGGACTCTGGCGCAGGCCCAAAGAACAAACGATGGAATTCATCAACCTCGGATGCATTACAAGACGCATTCAGAACTATTCCTTCTGATACCCATCTCGATAGAGCGCGCAAATCACATAAACGCCAGCTCATCAAGAGTCCGTGGACTGACTGCGAGAAGTGGTGGGTTGTTTTATCTGATGGGTTCCAAACCCCAAGTTCACAGTTACCATTTCGACATAATTTGACGGTCGGTGGTTTGATGTCAGTGGTTATCCGCCACGCAGCTTCTTTCAACCGGGACTTGGAACCGCAAACGGGATACGGTCGGGTAAGAGGTGGGTTGGAATTTATGGAACATGCACGAGTCATTTGAGCATGCAGGGTGATACGATACATTCGACTGAATAACTGTTTGAACCGTCGAATGTGAACTGTGAAATCTGTTCCACTGAGAAAGTGATTTCGTCACCGGCATTGTTTTAAAGACAGCGATTATCGAAAACAGACAACCGGTGAAGGTTTCCAGACCTGACTGATCAGGATTCGGAGTCGTAAAATAACAATAGGGATAGGGCTGTGATGCGGTACACATGCACTTTGGAGCCAGTGGAATATCGCAACTATAATACAAATTATTCAGATTGACAATCGAGTTTTTGTTATCCATAAAGTCAACCTCTCACTATTACTACCATCAACTAAGACAGCTTTCACGTTAAAAAACCTAATCAAAACTTCATATTGTTCACCACCGAGGTAAAGCGCATGCAGAAATTCACAATCTGTGGGTGAAATGCGTGTCCTGTAGGGACTTTTCTGGATTGCCAGTCCGTTTGAAGCGGTTGAAACTACCTGTGCACTCTCGTTGAGTGGGGTGATGTCAGGAGCGTAGTCTAGATCACACTGTTTGCGATGGTAAATGGAATCGGAACGAAGAGGAAGGGCAGCGTTACCGAACACAAATGAAGGGGGGGGGGTAACAACGCATACAAGATACTGAACATTGCGAGTACGAGGTGATGGTGCTTTAGCGGAAAGCATTCACTTTATAATGAGAGGTGATGAGTCCAATGCATCAATCATCTCGCAGGGTTACTCACCCGTGTAATCAGCCTGATCGATCCAAGGGCCCTGTGTTTACGTCGATCGATGGTTTGAATAAAGCGAGAGTTTGCGCCTTTTTTAGGTAGAATAAGTGAGTTATATTTCAAAAGTGTGCTGAGAACATCATGTGTATTGGCTTTTTCGACTACTCGCCAGTTAGGATATAATGATTGGACTCTCCTGGGGGTGCTCAAAGCCTGGTGATATTCACTGCCGTGCGTCTATCATGTTAATAGAGTACGAAGAGGTTCAACAGGTGGTAGGATATCAGGTGAACCCAGAACTCTTTGGATCAGCTACCTACGATGTTTTTATAATGTACAACCATTGTTGCACGAAGTCCTTTGGTGAAGGAGAAAAATATTAAGTCGATATGCACGCTCACATTATCCTTTTTTAGTTTGCCAACGAAGTGCATTATCAACAGTGATGTTTCAATGAAACATAAAATCCGGGACAGATCCCCTTTATCGGAAATTGATTGCATTTTTATCGATTCGGGTCCAACGCTCGTTTGTTGATTGAAGCGGCCAAGGGGCGGAGAAAATATTGGAAATCTTCAAATGGGTGGTTAGCATGACATTAAAATCCCAAGACCATCCATAGGGTTTATTACTATCCTCATGACACCTCACGGCAGCAGTCAGAGCCTCATAGATGTTTTAGTGATCTAGGTGTTTCTCTCTAGTATAATTTACGAGTTAGTGGTAACTTTCATTAAGTACCACTTAATATTTAAATTTCAGTTGATTACTTCCCGAAAATCAACAGTTCACGTAACTTGAATGTAGTTATAACGGTCTCGTTCAAGAAAAGCTTGTTGTTCCCCATACGCTCTTCATCTTATGTGCTTCCCAGTGTCACAATTCACACCGAACAACCATGGCTATGCACAACCGGTGACGACAGATCGTGGAAAATGTGGTCTACAAACACCGCAGCTCTCTTGGTCGACAAATCCAACGCACATGATAGTTGGATTGCCACTGCGGATTTTCATCCCACAGACGAACTAATCGCAACGGCTAGTGGAGACGGTAGTGTGCGAGTAAGGTTAACCCATCATTGAACTTGTATGTGTGGATGTCCGAGTGGATGTGATTGAATTGTTTCACTTTGTTATTGTGTTTAGTGTCTGACGTGTCTGTCTCGTGTAGCACAATGAACAAGGAGACCCATGTATTAGATGGTGGTTCACCTACAGGCCCCGTTCATCTTCATTTTCATCACTTAGGCGGAGGAATTTCTAACATTCCCGCCTCCCCCTGAGTGGGGGAGAGAAATGCGCTGATAGGGACGCTAACCAAACCATGGTTCAGTATTATTCAAATAAGATATCCGCTACTGTACTGATTTTTGAGGGCAGATTCTAGCAGGGCCAAATATGTTTAAATCGACCGAATGCTGACTCCTTCAAATTCATAAAAGCTGTCCATCACTACCGCAATTCATATATCGCTATGACGCAATGAAATCGGAATAATTTTATGAAAGTACGCAACCCTACTCATAAGTAGCCACTATAGAACAAATGAAAGAGCCATTCACAATTGCCTCGCGTCCAGTACTTTCCTTCATTTGTTGCGACATTCGCACCCCGTAAATGATATCTTGAATTGACCTGTTGAGGTTTGTTTTTGACTCTCCAACTGACCACTGCAACTAATCTTTGGAAAGTGTATTTAGCTGGTGGAGAATTACAGATTTCCCATGGTTCGGGCCCCGCTCGCGAGCAAAGACAGCGATGCGCAACCCCGCGGATCTGTGAACATGCATGGAGTCACAAAGACCATAGTTGTTTGTGTTTAGAAAATATTAGGAAAAAATCAGTTACGACGGATGTTTTACATCCCAGCACAATAAGGGAGTTAAAGTTATGCTAACCCACTTTTGACCTTCATTTATTTTCAATGACTTGCAGCTAGCGCTATCCTTATACGAAACGCATGACAAGACTCACTTTTGGAGTATTTCTGAACAAAAGTTACGGTTTGGTTGTCCATAAATGCTGCTCATCCGGCTTCCGCGAGTAGATTTATGTTTGAAGAACACTGCACAATTGGATGTTGACATTGGGTCATGCAATACTGCTGCACTTTGTAGAGGCTGAGTAGTATTTATCCATGATCACGGTACAAATCCAGTTTGCTGAAAATAAAGAATATGTTTGAATTTCATTTACCCTCACACTTTCAATATCCGTCGACTGTGCATCTCCATAGAGGTTTTTATGCGCATAAAAAGCGAGGGACAACCGATTCAGTGGGTTAAAATTTGTGAGGGTACTCCCGTGTAGTCTTAGAGAGCCAGTTGCATAATTTCACTGACTGCTATGCGAAAATCCAGATCTAGCATTACATTTTTATGATACTTTTTGTTCATCTGCAATATCCATCACATGCACAATTCCTTCTCCATTTTTCAAAGCTATGGAAATTTGAGCTTACTCCGGAAGATTCATTGCCAGAGGAAAATAAACACACGGACAATAAATCCGAAATACCCGGAAGGACTACCAACATGAAAGAAGCAAAACACGTAGGTCTGCTGAAACATCATACCGGTGCTGTGTGGTCCGTCAACTGGCATTGGGATGGTAAAATTTTAGCCAGCGCCGGATTAGATAGCACCGTGTGTCTGTGGGACACGACAATCGCTTCTAGTGACGGTATGCCACGTTCGAAAGCCTGCCGTGCCACACTCCGAAAACATTGTGGGTCCGTCAACTCGGTTCGATTTCTGCCTTGCGGGAATATCTTGGTATCAGCTTCTACAGACCGATCTGTATTGCTGTGGGATGCACGAACGGTATGTGTGGCACGAAATGGATTAATCAAGCTTATCATGCCCATAAATAAAGTTGGCATTTTTTTCTCCAACTGCCATTATGGAAAGTTTAGATCCTCTTTAACGCCATCTTCTTATTCTTATTGGATTCAGCAATCGGTCGTAAAGAAACGTTTATCAAAGGAACATTTTGAGACGCTGGAAGGTCACGGGAGAAAGGAAAATGCCGTACATCTGAGGCCAGCTAATGGCTCAGGCGTTGGTATTCTGGATTGCGCTGTACATGAAAAGCTGTCTTCAAAATAACAGAACTCACAAGGATTGAGGGTGAACGAGATAAGAAGATTGCAATAAAACAGAGTTTGTTCACAAAAGTCAAATAACCAAAGCAAAATGTGTCATCTAAGCAGCCAAGTTCGAAAGAGTTTGACTAGTTGGGACACATA
Source organism: Echinostoma caproni (assembly GCA_900618425.1). NCBI lineage: Eukaryota > Metazoa > Platyhelminthes > Trematoda > Plagiorchiida > Echinostomatidae > Echinostoma > Echinostoma caproni. Next base: position 20,791 of record UZAN01040609.1, read on the forward strand.
CCAAAGCACCACGGATTACCTAGAAAAAACAAGCCACTATACACAATTCTAGGCATGAAACAAGTTAATCATTCGGGCATATCCACTGTCGCATCCAGGCTTTGAACTCAGGACCCATCGCATGGAAGGCGTGTTACTACTATGCCAACCGGCTCATACCAGGGCTGAACCGAAAGGCCATTTCATGTTTGTTCGTGTATCGTCTTCAGTGGTAGTCAATCACACACTTTCCGTGTGACGGGTTCGAAGTTCAAAGTCCGGTTTGGGGGAAGCGGGACAGTGAGTATGTACTATTGGTGAGCGCATATAAGAGTGAAACTTGAGTCTAGTATGATTGAATGAATGAACTGAGGATTGTACATGGAGGTTATCTCTGAAGGATGTTGGTATTTTTAGACTTATTTCCGTCTTGACATTTGTATGGTTCAATCAGGCGAAATATCCATACAATACAAACTTGGACAAGACAGAATACACATTCTTATACTTTGGAAAGGTTGCGATACATTAATAATAAACAGAAAAACATCCCGTGAAACCAATTAACACTTTCTTAGTTAAGATATATCCTGATTAACCGATACAAAATTGCACAAAAACAGCTCATTCAAAACAGAAATAATCCTTTGTTTCGATAAAGCCGGTCTATATGATCTGCCCTTTTATGGATGCTCTTACGGTGTAGATGATTAGCAGATGCCCAACTGTTGAGGTTATGAGTACGTGCCATGGCGCTGAGTTACGCCCAGCCTTTTATAACTAGTACAGGTTAAATTCCAGATAATAGTGAAGATGACTTCATTTTGCATGTATCGCACTTCTCTGGATAAACCCACGTAAATGGAACTAAGAGAAAACCACTAAAAATGACTTGTTAAAGGACCGGTTAGAATCTGGAGCAGCTAAAATTACTGCGCTTACAACCGAGCCCAATCGCTTAATTGGTATGATTGGGCCATTTCAAACTATCAGTCTCATCAAAGGTTCACATTAAACGAGACCAGAGGTCATATGCTATCTTATATTGTCTCTGCGAGCGACTAGGTTGATCGCGCATGAACCGTAACCACACGGACGAGTACGCGCATTACCGAGATAAAGAACCAAGGTGTATCATTGGGATTTAGGGCGGGCGTGACCGTGGTAGGTTTCGCAACGGTCTCCTCCATATTCCAAAAGGAGGTAGAGTAAACTGTCGCATGCTGGTCATCCAGACACCGCTAGGAGACTTGAAAAGTATGTGGGCCTGCAGCATTGATGAGGTCATTCAGTTGTACGTTGGCTGCAGAGCGCACGCAACAGTGTGTCACCGTTCATGTTTATCGAGGTGGGTCTAATTTATCTGTCACGCGCAAATCGCACTGTCCCACCGAATCGATGTCCGTCACCAAGCTCGACGACATACGCGATTGAAGTCTGCCTCATTCCAACACAGGAAGAGCGTGGGAAGGCAGGGCTTAGAAAAAACGTGTGATCAGTTGGCCATTGGGGGGCGGGGCGCTGAACAAAAGTGGATTCAACAAAAGCATTTCTTTCACAATTCGAAGTAATAGTTTCGCAAATTAAAGTGATAATTACTCAAATCAGTCTTAAAATAGTATATACCGGAGGTGGTAATGATTTTGAGCTAAAAAACAACAAACAACCTCTTAAGTTGCCGTGGCCATCCGTCATTAACCCGATTGCATAAAAGGAATGCGCAAAACCATCAATGACAAAGATCAGTGTATTGACTATTTGACTGTGATTTGCTAATGTGAACGCATATTTCAACCCTTTCCATCCTCTCATGCTATTTCCTCCATTTTATCTGTAAATCCCATTTTGACCTATTCTATTGTACCGTGTTCGGTTGGTTTACGAGAATACAACTTGTTGTTTCTGCGTTGGAATATGCAAGTAAAAAGAAAAAACAGAGTAGAGAAGAGTTTCCTGTGGTTCAGCGATTTTTTAAAAAATAAATAATTTGAACCTCATTGTTCGACAGGGCCCGCAGTTACCTGCTAAAGATGAAGTAACGCTTGCGAGTGGGCTTTGTCTGTGAAAGAAATAGAAGGGGGGACTAAATTGGCACGTTCCGTAAAGCATTACCTGTTAGAATGGCCTTAAGTCTAACCATGGCTGTTTACGAGTTCACTATTGCCATAGTAGAAAATTTTTCTTTCTAGTACGTGGTTTTATCTCAATCACCTGTATGCACAACACTCATGGAATTTTCCATTTTTGATCAATTGTTTTCACCGAAGACGCTTCAATCTAGGCATCCACTACTGTCATAGCAGTTTTTCATCCTAAATCCCGTTAGATACATTTTATATCAAGCTACGTTAATCATCGGAAGATCGAACAAAGCTCTGAGTGTCTGTGTTTTTTGTAATGAATAGGATGTCATCGAATAATTTGTTACTAACCCTAACTTCTTTTGCCTCAGATCAAAGAAGTATGTAACTGGCAACTGCTAGATGGCTTTCAACTATGTGCATGGCAGTGGTGGACTACTTGACGTTAATTTGTACTATTTTCATTACTCCTTTGGTTTTCCTATGTTTCCTGACTAAAACGTACATGGCAAATGAAATTAATCATTTGTAAGTGATGCTGTAGCTTATGCAAATTAAGTCAACGCCATCCTCAATTCCACCCACGAAATAAAATCCTTTGAATTGGATACGTGTGCTTGGAGTCCCAATGAACCCATAAAATGCTCTCCATTCCCAAATACATAGTCTTCCGTTTGTGGAGGGATAATTCCTCTTCTGTTTCTCGCGAATCACAGGGCATCAATGTGCATACGTTTTTGGGGCATCAAAGCTCTGTCAGTTATGCCGTATTCAATCAGCAAGGGACCTGCATTGCCTCATGTGATAGCTCCGGAGTAATACGATTCTGGGACTTGCGACAAGCTACTGCCTTGGCCAGTTTTATTCCCCAGCACGAGGTGGACGGTTCTTCATTGTTGTGCGCTCCTACTGTGCTGGATTTGACCAAAGGACGTAAGAAACGATTGCAACTCAGTGTGAATCAAATCATGTTTGATTTATCGGGGGACTATTTGGCTGCAGCGTGCAGTGATGGTCGTGTTTGCTACATTGAAGTACCCACGGGACAGGTAAGCAAAGGGTTGTTTTGACCGTGTGAATACCACTGGATGAGCAGCAGCAGTGCCGCAGAAAACCATCACTGCCGCCAATCCCAATGCCGATCAATTTAAATTGAGTTTAAAAGCTTGAATATTCCCATGATAGCTTTGAGAAAACGAGTCGGCGAGCGAACAATTGCTTTCGGATATTCCTAGTCATACTCTTACATATCATATAGTGGAAACATTCTTACATAATGATAGCCAATGGCTCATTTTAAAGCCAATATTCGGAGTAATTGGAGTGTGTATGTGTTTGCGTGTGTGTATGTGTGTGTAGGAAAGTTTAACGTGTTAGTTCATGTGACCTTTCCCCACTTGGGTCAAGTGACACGTCATGTTCCGTTTTGGTTTTCACACACGGCCAAGGCAATTGGAGCGTCTGCATCAATCGCTTTTGGGCACACAGGTCGGGGCCTAGTAAGCGAGTGGCGATCACCTCGGCCATACTCGGACCACCCTTGAGCGATTGATTGGGATGCGATAAACCACATCAAAAGCTTTCTCCGGATGGATCCTGTGGCCGGTGTCGACGAGATGCCCCACAATGGCGCTTGAGATAGCCGGTTTTTCCCTGACTCAACCATCGCGGGTGGTGCTCCTTGACACGCTGAAACAAACCCCTTACCGTACGACCTATGTAACATGCGCCACAGACGCACTTAAAAGAGTAGATTATCATGGATGAGGTCAGTTTCGGCAGTTTATCTTTCATCTGCATTCGCATCACCGGCGATGTAGAGAATACTGGTTTAAGTTTTGCTGCGGGGAATGTGGAATTTACAGCCGCTTTCAGTGATTATGATTATGTAAGAATTTTTTCCACTATATGATATTTAAATTGAGTTTCGCTGAAATTTCGAGTGTGCTGTGTAGATTTTATACTGCTCTGAACAATGGACGAATAAATGTTTTAACATTTTGCAAAAATACTCTTGGATTAGTAATTGAAGTCAATGTCACTCAAGACATTAATGTTGATCACTCACAATAATGAATTGGTTGTACAGTGATTTCAAAACTCGTCAGTCCCATGAGTGTGACGTGATTTGATAAATGGAACTTAAACCGATCACTGCTATACTTTTCAGTTGACATTGCTCCGTCATCTGTTGTCTTTTTCCAGATTTCATCGTTATTTGCTCACGAGGATGCAGTGCAGTCGGTCGCGTTTGACCTGAAAACGAATATTCTCTATTCAACGTCAAATGATGGACATCTTTGTTCGTGGAACTAAAAATCACTAAGCAATCAATCAGTCATTCAATAAACTTGATCAGTGAATCAATCGATCAAACAAAACAATCGTGGATAAATCAAGCGAATCCAATTTTATCAAACACATTCTTTCACCAATAAGTGTTGGAATATTAAATTTTTAACAGTATATCCACATTCAGCTTTAAATATATTTCTAGCCACTTCGCAACGTGAGTAGCTTCAGTGCTCACAAAATGATGCTCTACGGACAGGCACTGTAATAATTTCAATAAATCTTTAATATGTCTGAAATAGGATCAATGATATAATCATGCTGGACTGTTCAGGGTCGAGAAGAGAGTGCTTTACATATGCTTCGCGAAAGGTAACTCATATGACACATTCCTCATAGGTCACGTTAGGTAGTGGACCGGGCCACCGGTAAGGTTTACGCGGTAACTTACACGTGATTCCCGCTAATAAACCTTGACTTGCTTCAATCAAAGTATTCTCACTTCAATAATAACTCTTGAATACTTCACTGCAGCAACTCCAGCTAGGGCGTCTGTGTTTATTAGCGAGGAGTCATGGGGACAAACGGATCACGAGAGTGTAGTAATGCATTCGAAGAAATTGGAAAAATTTAGAGACATTCCAGATGGAGTGGAAAATCCATTGATATGCGATAGTTTGTTGGAAAAATTTAGAAGGTCCTCAGGCACGGAAATGACAAGTTGAAGGGCTATATTGTCAGCGTATTGAAATAACTGGGCTGGTGAACTCGCTGACAGATCACTGATGTAGGTGGTTTAAATTTTTTCTTACCCAGTCGAGTTTGTTGAGTCAACCAGCCATGTCAGAGAGTCAAATACTCCCATTTTACGACAGAGAAGGAAAAGTAGCACAAGGTCACAGGCCGATGAGTAATCTAAGAAAATATTCTACAGATTTCGTGGATGCATCTGGGTATCTGGTAACGTAATTAACTAGATAGGTGACAGCATCCAAGGTGGATCTGTTTGATTTATATGCAAACTGGAGAAGGTCTTCGGGGGCGTTGAAATAAACAGTCAAATGTTTGAGAATGACACATTCTGCCAACTTAAAACCACATAATGCATTGAGACGGAAACGTTTGGATGGAGCGCTGGATCAACACCGTCTGCGAACAAAAGTGATTGTGATGGGTCTCCACCAGAGAAGTGAAGGCATCCACTAGAGAAAGGGTACCATACTTCAGAATAGAACATGGTAGACCGTCGGAACCGATACCAGTGGATCGTTTAGTTATACAAAGTTGTTTAAATAATTCTTTCGTTATTGAGGTTTTATTAGTCGCATCTTACGGACTAAATGCGCGAGGAGGAACACTGCCCGGCTGTTTAATTGAACGATTTACACTGTCAATGTCCACAGTACTGTTATTTGGTCTGCATTTCGTTCCACATAGGATCCGAATACCTTTCCATAGATGTTTCTTGATATGGCTGCTTAGAAGTTGATTCACAAAGGACGAGTCGATACGCTTAATTTCTTTTCATAACTGTGAAAATGTATCTCATCATTGATGAGTCCCGGAATTCATAGAAATGTTCCCCTTAATGTTTCCAGTTTCGGAGAGGCAATACGACCATTTGAGAGAAATAGGGTTTCCAAAGGAACAACATAAGCTGAAAACAGAATTTATCATATCGACAAAAAGATCAACATTGTTATTCAGTGAAGGCTCAAAGAAGAATCACGAAGCTGTATGGGGCAGGGATCTTTGAAAAAGCCGAATGCGTTCACGTTATGTTAAGAAGATGGATTTTAATTAAATAAATGGAAGACCGAACTGGAACATATCTTAGGCCTTAGGAAAAGTGAGCAATTATCACCAATTGAAACGGATGCTTGTAGAGGGATGGAAAAGAATTCAGAGTGCTTTGTTATAATTCTGTTTAAAACGGAGTTACGTCGGGTCGATGAAATACCTAAACCAGTTGGGTCAAAACAGTGAGAGGCCGGGTTGATGAATGATTAAACATCAGTATTCGTCTAACAGCGGTACGAGGAAAAGGTAGCTCTGTCCTGCCGGTAAAGGTTTAAGCTAGTGTTAGACACCAATGTGTCAGCAACATTCAGTTGGATTGGATATCGGGAAATGACGGGAAATGGAGTGAGGTTAATGACATTTAATTCGCTATATAATAAATTGAAACTGCTGGATGGTGATGGTTCCATCTAAATTTAACTACCAGTGTTACTTGAATCGCTAATAAAATGTTCGAAAATTAATCCGAAAGTGTCACACAGAACAAAACCCCACTGGAATTACGCTTCCAAAGACCCAATTTCCCACAACAAATTTCAAACTCAAAAATGAGTGTTGCAGTTAGTTCGTTTCGGATGAATCCTCTATCCAGTTCCCTCAAAAGATAATGCTCGCTCGATGAATTTCAACCTTAGTGGTTTCACTTGTGGTGTGACATGGGACGTGCATTTTCTGATCGCTGAACTTAGTCGATTGTGTTTTGCTGCATGTTAGTCTCAGTTTGATAAACCGTACCTTAAACATTCTGTTCTGCTGACAATTTTCTGATGCTGTAAGACATTTGACAATGCTCACATCGGTACTGTAAATTCAGTTACTAATTCTGCTTGTCAATAGATTGTTTGCATTCATGTCTGACGGAATGGATTAATCTGATCACATATCCGCTTTCGCCGCCGTCAGGAACAGCGGGTGAGTGGTGTTGGGGTTCTACGGAGATGTGACGAGTCGAACTTTTTCACCTCATGTTCTCGTTGACTTACAAGCTCCAAATCAGATCAAAACGATCATGTGCTTGTTCCCCAGATCGATTATTTTCCTGAAAAAGGATTAATTCCCATGCACACACTGAATTTGCGATTTGATTAAAAAACAAGGAAATTGATCACGGTGGCTTATTCGGTTGACTGGATGAATTTTCGCCGAGCTGAGCAGTGCTTTGGTGCCAATGATACCTTACCAGTTAAGGTGACTTATCCGTTTGGTGCTAATTCAAAGGTATTAGAGCTATCCAAACTGCTGAGGAGAAAATGTGTGATAATAGATAAAGATGTTAAGAGAACAGGAAAGAGATGCAGGTTCCGACTGTATGAACGATTCCTTAAGCAAAAGCTAGAATGTTTGGCAACAAAAATCCAAAACCCAAAGAAGGATTGTATCATATATACACGTCCTTCGAGAATATTCGAGAACCAATGCGACATCTACAGCGACTGTCGTGGTGAATGTATGAACCCAGTCACGAATAATTTTTACACTATATCATGTACGATAAAACAATGCCTTTCGATAAAACCATGCCGTCCAATCTTTCATACACCTCCTGCCAGAAATCGCCATTTAGTCTCTGTGTCAAACACAACTCTTAGGGAACTTCCACTGGCAAAGGTGTCACACATCTCACTTGTGTAGGCCCCTATACATCATGCTAATCATTCGGCTTCCTCATGAAAGCTGATTTGAATCAGTTAATGAAAAAGACCGTAAAAACTCACGAGTTCGGTCCACGATGTTTGCTGTACAGCGTGCTACAATTTTCAGGTTTTGCCTCTTGGGAAACACAGTAACTCAATGCACTTCATGAATCCGCATGAAAATCAAACTCGTCAGTGTTCACGTATTGTAATGGGATAGTTTTTAAATATGTTCCGTTCAACAGTCTATGCCTCACAGCTACTGTATGGATAACAGGGCCCAGCTCTTAATCCACTCGAAACACACTGGCAGAAGGTTGCTACCGGGTAACGCAGTCAGAGTTCTGATACCACTTGCATCGTCTCAGAAGGCCGCACAATCCCTGACCACTGATCGATGCACTCAATGCATATTTAAGACACATTCTGATGGTAGATTTTCCATGGAGGGGCTTCCAGGGGATATGAAAGACGGAAAGTACAGAAATCAACCATGAACCAAAAGGTCCAGTGAGACGTGCACACGACTCACCCTCAATGGCGGCAATGTGCTCAACGTGGCTGGAGTTATAGTTCTCCACCCACGGAATAACACTATCTTCATTATTCCATACCATTTAGCTACTTCACACAATCCCATTCGTCAAAACTACTTAGCGTTAAACCACTACCGTTTTATACTGTCCTCTAAGGGCGATATCATTCTGAGACAACAATTCGACCAGTTTAGAAAATGCGGAGATATCAGTCACAAAAGGTGACAAAGATGACGAATAAATGAGTGAATACAGAATGGACTCAGCGATTAGTGCAATTCAGACTGTAAAACTAATACAGAAATTTGCTTTATGAAAAGGCGTGGAACTAAGGCTTGAAATTTCAAAAGTAAAATGAGGGTAGAAGCACATTGGGAACAAACATGCAAAGATCATTGAGCTATGAATAAACACGAATATTCACATATCAGTCACTGGAATTCGAGACGGACGTTGACTATTTGTTTTAGGCGGTAATCATTTTCTAGCTATTTTCGGAAAGTACAACGTACCATTACTATTACTACTACTGCTACTGAGATGAGATACTACTCACATTAGTGAGTAATATATTTGATAGACGCAAGAGAAACCAAGTGACAGATTCTCACAATATCACAAGATGAAAAAGATGCCCTTGAGTGAATTGATGTACTCGATATTATAGCTAAAGGAGATAGAAACATACCATTGAACTATTCGACCGCTGATCCGTAGTGTTTTGTGAAAGCATGATTACTCTGTTTTACGTGATACACTTTGTTCCGTACAACAACATTTACCCACTGCCTAGCAGTACTGTTACTATCACCACCACCATCATCATCGCGGAATAACCTGTCATTTTTGAAGCAGTTATCCTGAAATCAAACTTGATTTCTTGATACGCTTCTGTTCAAATTCACATGATCACCATTCTCGAGAGCTGTTTACCTCATGCGCAGTGTTATCAAGCAGGTTACGTTTTTGTACTCAACACACTGAAAGCGTTCCGACTCTCATTAAACTTTAACACAGGCGAACGGAGCTCTTTTATTGCTTTAGGATTGATTTACATAACGGTTTACTACTACTCTGACCTGATTTCATCCGCTCTGTGTGGGTTTGTGTAGGCAATCGTTGCCCACGTTTGTTCGTACATGCACCAAGGCCGAGTAACCTCTTGAATCAGCTTGTCTGTCACTGGATCTTTTGCGGAATGCTGCATGATTGGAAGGCGGAATGAGGTATCAGATTCCGTTGCTTTTATATGGATGACTTAGTGATCAGCTTTGTATATTTATGAATGAAATAAGTCTTACAGAGGGACCTATGCGGTGTGCGTATAGAAAAATCTACCGGGTCATTGTTCTCGCACATGAAGAATTCATTCACTGTTCAATTGCTCAGGAGTTGCGGATGAACGGAACAACAAAAGAATAGTAGCCAGTAGGTTTGAAAATATGCTCATCCCCGACGGTCGGTCGACCGCAGCTTCCCCGAGTTGGATATGCAATCACATGCACCTTATCTCTTGGAAAACACCTGAGCGGTACCCAGCGGACTAAAACTGGCTTTGCACAAGCAAGCTGATTACAAGTCACTGATGAATGTGTAGGTTCACGTTTAGTTAGTTACATAGATTGACTGAAAGACAGACATCAACAAACAAGTCGATGTGGGAGGTTACTGGAATCAATACAACAGTGGAAGTGTTGATGTGGAAAAAGTAATATGAAGTAATTTTAAGCAGCGCTGTTCATAAAGTGCCAATATCAACAGATGATTCAGATATTAATGCTCTTATGGATGCCTTACTCATTTATAACCTTTTCATGGTATTTTTTTATAAATTCACTTAGGAAACTATGATCTTATCACCCCAGACAATTATGATGAATTGTAATAACTGACAGAGAAAGGCACAGAAAAAGACGGGAAACACTGAAAACAAAACAAACAGTCACAGTAAACAATTTACCAGAGATTTTAGACAGAATATAAACAGAAGATAACTGGTCGCAAGAAAAATAACAAACTCACAGAAAAACAATACCTGAATGATTGATCTTTTACATTCAGCCGAAAGATGTATTTGTGTCTATCAGGGAATTGTCCCATGTGTCTGTTCAAATTCACCGTTGATATGTATGCGGATCATAGATACAAAACGATACCAAATCAAAAGAAGTCTTCAATATTATCACTACCACTCCCGAGCAATCTCCGTCAACAACTGCAGTACATTTGCAACTGTTTCCTCATCGGGTATAATGAATATGAACCATATACTCATTTACTTATAAGGTGAGAAGTGAAAACTGAAGGATAACTATGATACGTGCACTTCGATATTCGCAATACTGAGAGACAAAAAGGTCAGAGTTAAAATACTCTATTGGCGAGGATAAAAGATAAATTTTTCATTGAATAAACTGATATAGTGAACTTTCAAGATGGAATGGATGCAGCAGAAAAAATGCTGCACGGGGGAACTGGGTTGATGAAGGGACAAGGAGGGCAGTATTATGACAGGTACTTTTATGTTCTAGGTTGTCGTGATAATTCGTTTAACCGCTTGACTGTCTGAAATATCAGAGAGAAAGAGTCGCATCGCATTATCCAATTTGAAGTCGCCTTGGCACTCGCATGGTGTTCTGGATCGCACTCTAATCCAACTTAACTGCTTCGATCACCCACCTCTCAGGGTTTGCAACAAGGTTATATTCGACAGCCCCTTTGCTGGCTATATCTCACATGTGGATTCACCTAGAACAGTATGTTCCACTGAGTGTGCGTTTTGGTCACACACATAGGGAGGATTGTATACCATGACAGCTGAAGTAACCAGATGATTCTCGTGTTCATGGGTGCGTTTAGCATAAATAATGTCATATAAATATCGCAAACAACACCAGAAATGTATACTAAAGGTTTTACTTGTCTTAATCTGTCACTTGCCAACAGCCTAAGTGGGTAGGGATTGTTACTGTATCCATTTATATTTCTTCTTACCGATGGTCCTGGGAATTTTCCTGCCGTGGGTGTTGTCAGAATTGGGGACATGGTTTGCTCAAATGATGAACGATGCAACAGTGCAGCCACTAAAGAGCCTAAATCACCATAGCGGTCGTGATTTTGTCGAACATTTCAGGTTATTGAGAGGAACAGAGGAAAACGAGAATCTGAACAATCTTATCAAGAAATCGTTTGCCACCGTGTTTCACGCTTATGAAACCTTAGACAACAGTCAACCACAGATAAAGGGATCGATTTCATCAACATTACTCTTTATTTCAATCAATGAAGCAGAAAATACCTTGGATATTAGTGCAATCGAATTAGGTTAGATTACATGACAATTGAGTTGAAAAACAGTCTTCCTTGAGGATCTTATTTATCTTGACCCACAGTAAAGTGAAATAAGGCAAAGTAGATCTCACTGCCATTGAACAAAACAGTATGATACTCTTGCGATGATAACTTTTGGGAATAAAGGAATTGACTCTATGATAGATGATTGGGTGCAAACACCAGTCACGAATAATTTATTTCCCGGAATATACCAGCGATACACATTGAATAAAAAATGCAAAAAAGATTTTTTCGGTGACTTAGCAACTAGCTAATAGGTCACATTTTATATCACATCATTTTGTATAGAAAAAAGGAAACAAAACTAATGATTATTCAAATAGGGATTGTCATTATTGTTTTTCTGTCCCAATTTGACAAAATCGGATTTGATTGATCCTGCCGTCGGAACTTAAGCTTGGTCCGTGTTAATTGTGTGATTTGGGGTGGGATTGGGAGGAGATGGACCATGGTCGGTTGAGTGACTTCACAATCTGGTTTTGGGTGTACAAGAGGCATTATATAGATGAATTCCAACAGCTTCTGTGGTGGCTAGGATGTGATTTTTAATCGGCTTTGATCTGTGACCCCGATCGAAAAGATTCAGTCACACTCGCTGTGTGATCGAACTCGACGAGATGTGAAACGATCGCACTTGTAATGGTTTTAGTCACACTAGTGTTCAGCCAGGCCGGATGATGTTCCCGAGCTCGTGTAGATAGGCGCCTGCTCGTGCGGCCGATATACGTTGCCCCACAGGAACGCTTAAACTGGCAAACACAAAATGAGACTGCAGAAGCAGGAGTCTTGTCCTTGGGTTGCGAACACAAGATCAGTCTGGACATAAATACGATACGCAATTTTGACGCGTGAAAAGTATTCTCCAACACCGTTCCTAGTTTGTGACTGTATCCCCTTTGAATCGGAGAGAAGTGTATACTACCTTCTTCTCTGCGCTTAAAAGTCTTTCCCTCGGACGGTTATTTCGCAAAACGTCATCCACAAAACGTTCTGCATAGCCATTTTGTAGGAGAACATCACAAATGAATGATAGTTCCGGTGCGTATTTTTACCGCCCTGTATACCAAACACTGAATAAGATTTCTCTTTCGTTTGAGTGGCACAAAGTTTCTGAAATGGATATACTAGCCGCTCCAAGTCGCTTTCCTATAAATCGATCTCTAAATAGAACCATCTGTGCGACGCTTTAGCCAGATGTCGAGAAAACCAATCCCGTCATTAACCTCTTCTTCCAATGTGAACTTGATGTTGGAATGAACAGAAGCAAGTTGGACACCTTGACGTTACTGTCCACACAACAGTATGTCATCGATATATCGTCTGTACAGCTTACATCGCTTAAGCGTGGACTTTAAAGCAATATTTTCTATCTTGGACATGAATAAATCCGCAAATAGGGGACCGAGCGGGGATCCCATTTGTGACTCCATCCTTTTGGCGATAGATTTCTTCATTGAACTTGAACTGAACGTTCTATGTGTAGAAGTACAATAGTTGTTTCAAGTCATTCAGAGGTATTCTGGATTTGGTCACATAAATACTCAGTGGTCTCTGCGATAGGAACACTAGTGAAAAGTGAGCTAACGTTCATGGATATTATTCGTTAGCCATCCGAATTTACGTTTCTGATTACATTTATCAAGGCGAAAGGGTCCGATAGAGTGTGGGTTGCAAGGATGTCTCCCACTGAATCCAAAATTGTCACAAGCCATTTGGCTATTGAATGATATGGGGAATTACACATGTATAAAATTGACCTGTGAAACTAGTGAGCATACAAAAACTGGCTTCTACACGGACCAGGAAAAGCAAGTCTCGAACATAGCCAGTCTTCGGGATTGTAAAACGCTGCACGATTGGTTCTTGTTCGCCAGCTTCTTGGACGCACCTTGTTTCCTTGGAAGCCTTTTTAACTTTTGTTTTCTATATAAACTTAGCTCGCTGTGGATGGAATTCTTTACTCGATTGTGCTAAACACATTTAAACCATTGAACTAATGCTTTCCATGATGATAGCGCTCGTTGCGTGGATTCCGATATTGTCATTTATCCAACCAATCATACTCAGTAACATACAAATGTGTGTGTGCGTTTTACGTCACGATTGATGAGATTGAAGGAAATGTTAACATCTTGCAACATTCGTCTTCTTTGGGCATTGAGGAAATGAGAACTCAAAACAGCAAACAAGCTCGTTTTCGATCCTATCTCAACTGGTACCAATCAACTTAACCAATGAGTAGATGTTCTCCCTGAATGTTACCTCACTATTTACCAATGTGCCACTTCAAGACACCATTGAATTCATCGCTAATTATATAGAACATTCGGGAACTTCAGTCGGACTACGCGTAGCTGAGCTCAAGAGGCTTCTTTATAATATACGATTTCATTTTAATGGTACGATGTATAGACAGAAAGACAGAATAGCCATGGGTTCGCCATTAGGACTACTATTATCAGACATTTTCATCGCCAAGTTAGAAAACGGAGTACTCTTAAAACCCATAGAAGAATTCTCCTTCTGCAAACGATATGTGTATAACATCATATGTGTATACGATGGTGGTGGCGAAGTGGTCAAGTCACCAACTTGTGATCTGTGAGTCCCGGATTCGAACTGCTCCACCGCCGCCCGTCTTCCCAGGCAGCCTTTGTGTGGCCGCCGCTCCCCTTCCTGAATGTTTACTGTACATTTGTGTATTCAGTAAATAAAAAAGGAAGTAAAAAGACATTCTCTTTAGATTGGAGATCACGATTTGTCTTCCATTCAAAGGTTATAATGTAACTAATCTAATCCAACAACAGTTACGATCGGTTGTCAACCGGACTTATTACGCAGCGAAACCCAGAATTGTGCACGGGACAAGGAGTATACCCGTCCCCCCGGTTAAAGAACACCCACCTCTGTACACCAGCTCAAACGTAATCTATCAATTTCAATGTGAGTGCAGACACACTTACATAGGCAGAACAGAAAGGCAATTACGTAATCGGGTTTAAGAACACATTCCGAACTGGGTTCAACGCAAGCTTCCTATGGAAATGTCCACACAGCCGGTAATTGGTAAGGACCGTGCTTACAAACCACCAAGCTCATCGATTGCCAAGAACTTGTTGATGACCCAACACCTTATGGATCGTGAGAAAGCATTTCGAGTGATTTTTACTAACGATAACACTAAAATGCTCAAGATAGCCGAGGCGATTGCAATTAATCGATGGAAACCAATTCTGTGTCAACAAAAAGACTTGTTCATCACCTTGGCTTTGCCCCCCTCATTTAGAAGTGTTTAATTTGTAGTTCATTCCCAAACCATATATAAACATTGTATTTGTCTGCAGTAGACACCAGTTGAGATGCAGCGAAATCGTCCAGGACATAAATCGTGCAATGTTGCTATACTGGCTTCTCTTTTAAAAAGACATTATTATTATAAGAATGCTGATATTCTGTTGGCGAAATTCAACGGAGCTCATTCAAAAATAGAGTTCACACTGGAGAAGGAATCCACAAATGGTCTCGCATTTCTAAACGTGTTATTGTCTCGACAATCAGATGGCTCCATTCGTTGAATCTTCCACCATAAAAAACATGGACGGGACAGTACACACACTATCATAGCTTCGCCTCATTGCAACAGAAGAGAAATTTGATTCGCCGCTTAACCAATATTGTTAAGCAACTTTGTTTTTCGGACTCTGTCGAGTTTGAACTGGGACAAATACGAAATGTTTTTGTAGAGAATGGATATCCTGAGTCGTTCATTCATAAAAGCGTGACATCATATCCAAGACATTATGTGACACAGCAAATAAGAAGCGTGTCTATCTCTCCATCCCATTCAGGGGAGAAACGATCGCGAAAGTATTGAGTAGACGAATTCAATCTTCCATCAAATTCACCTACTTTGCGACTGAACCCTGCATTATATTCACGTCCAAACCGGTCCTCTTTATGCAGACTAAAGATAGATTGACCCCAGATACGACCTCATCTTTGTTTATCAATTCATCTGTTCCTGTGGAGCAAGGCATGTGGGTCGAACGGTGAGGCATCTATCTGCTCGCATCAAGGAGCATCACCCCGTCTGATTGAACCAGGGATTGACAAGGACCGGGGCGACGGCAATTACGAACCATTTGACTGAGTCTAAATCACATAGTCAATGTGCTTGAAGTTTTCCATCCTCTCTACACGGTCAAAGGTGGGTTATCCAAAGAGGTCAAGTTCAGAATTTTGTCAACAGCCTAAGCGATTGCCATCCGTTTCCACCTCCCCCCCTTGTGCTCCCAGAAGCAGTTTGTAAGAAAATTGGTCTTACCATGGTCATCCACTAACAATCTGGTGAAGCAACCTCCGTTTATAACCAATCACTCATTAAACTACCCACCCATTCACAACCACTCTCACTTTCCACGCACACACACACATACACAAGTAAGTCAAGTCAAGAGTTCACTTTATTCATCCAATGTGGACAGAATTTTCAGTGAAAAGAATGCTTTCGCTTTCGCTTTGGTATGCGCGCTATTAAAAATGAGCTTAACGATGTGACAAATAGTTAGATGATAATGGATAGGACAACGTGTAAAAAAATAAAGAAAATTTCAACGTGAAAATTTACATAAGACTGTGTTCGTTTGATATTCGCTCCCTGGAAACCAACAAACGTAAAAGGTAAGGTACAACGGAGCTGCGAAAAGCAGTGGTACGAGTATATGTAGATTTAAATTTATTGCGGTCTACAAAAGTTGAAATGAAGCTAGATAGGGCTGTGTGTAAGGGATGTGACGCATCGGACAAGATAGAGTTACACAGAGTTACACGGTCATACGCATCGAGGTGTTGGTTGACAATGGAATCAACCAGCTCCTCATAAGATACAGCTCCATATCTAGAAATGCTTTTCAGAGAGATTCTAATTGATATGAAGTCATACAAAGGAGACTATCAGATGCTGTTAGTAATACTTTCCATGCAGCAAAGGTCAATGTTTTATTCACTTCCCAGCCAATTGTGTGTTTACGACTAAAGGACAAAATGCCGGATTCTGCCGTCTCATTTTGTGTGTACT